>JARYGA010039922.1:0-18536 GCA_030545235.1 Helianthus tuberosus
TCAAATGATCGCTCATGATTCCCTCAAAAATTTTAAGTACTCGTTTCATTCTAAGATACGAAGTACAGAAAATAAAGTGACGTTATGAGTAATCATGCTTCAGCACATCTATGCCATTACATCCTTGGTTAGATAACTAAGGATATTTTCAATCTCATACCCATTATGTTCTGACTTTTTCAACATGCATAACATAAGTTTTCTTTTTCAAGACAACCCCCATGATTTCAAAAACATTGTTTACATTTCAAAAATAACCTTCATGACTTCAAAATGTTATTAATACAGTATATATCAAATGCATGACTTTAAAAGCATCATTCATGTTTTCAAAAACCTTATACATAATTTCAAAATTCATCTCGCATAATTTTAAAATATTTTTAGGAATATACCTACCTAATACACCTACTTTATGATTTCAAAGGTATTATATATATAAGGTCTCAAAAACATTGAACACATTTCTTTTTAAAAGAACCCCATGCATAGTTTTCAAAAATATTTTCTTCATACATTGACTTAACTTTCAAATTTCGCTTCATATGTCGCCTTGGCATATCTGGCATCTCAACTTCATAAGCATTTTACTTCATGTTTTGACCTAAGCACATCAAGTGCAAGGTTTCAAAACATCTTCAACTTCTACAATCCATTAGGGATCTTTTTGTCTTCACATTTAGACCCTTGTGGATAATTATCATTCAAATCAGAGTCCTTGATTGGATTCCATATGTACCTAAATTCGAACATTTCGCTTCCTTATAATCGAAATCGAAATTTAAAAAAAAATTATATCTTTATAGTTAGATTCTTGATAACGTTTAAAGTACCAAATGAAATCCACGGAATGGATTCCTAGTGTACTTTAAATGCATGTGCTCTGTCAACAAAACAAATAAACAAATAAACAATCTTTGTGGTTATACGACTATGTGTTTATTCATCCTATATTTTCTTTTATACATTTTGTGTTTTTATACTCTGGATATTCGTTATCCAAATCCTCGCAGGATCTTTCATATCTCCATAAGAGGGATTCGTAGCAGGATAGTCAAAAGGAGCTACCTTAAATCCTTAATGGGCTTCTATGTAAGAGTTAAGACCCTTGGATTATATAGTACCACTCCATGATTCATAAGAGACCCTTTAGAGGTCTAGTCAAAAAGATTGATTCACAATTTGATTAAAGGACGACATCTAGTGATGTAGCTGGACAGACTCCTTGATAGTCTATTTAGATCATTTATTGATTTAGTTAAAAGGACTCTATGGCGGTCTAGTCACACTCATCACAGGATTTTGCATTTGGTTTTACCCTACACATTATAAAATAGACTGTGTGAACTGTGCAAGGAATTGTCTAATTATGGACGCGTACATAATTATGAAATTTAGTGCACAGAAACCCAGTAAGATTTATTATGTGTAAGAACCGATAGTGACAACAATAACAAAATGAGAACAATGTAATGGAGGTACGGTGGACGCACCAATGACGCTTTATATACTTGTATATAAGTATCCCTCTTACATTGCAAGCATAATGTTATTAAGGTTACTAGAAGTTCAGAACCCTAACCAATATTGTTCGATCTTTTCAACTTCATGTTTTCAAACTCACACAAGCTTCCTCTAGATAAAATTTCGGGACGAAATTTCCTAAAGTAGGGGAGACTGTAACACCTGTGCCTCCACGGCCATCAAACAAATACCGAACCAATGAAATATTATATTTCATACTTGGGATTTGTAAAAATATGTGTATCATTTGCACATATCAATTTTTGTTCAATTCCAAACTCTAACTCGCTTTCTGGAAGGTTATACGCGCACCGATGCGTAAATATAACCAGTTTAATGCAACAAACACTCCGGAATAGTGACATAGGCTTAACATACCTTAAATAACCTTTACATAACTTAGAAATAAGTTTTGAAGGCTTTGGTATGGCAAAACCAAGTTAATTCGCTTACAGGGACTAAACTTGACAATCTGCGAAAGTATGCCAATTTGAACTGGAACGAACATACCGGAACATGACCATAAGTTAAACACACCTTATATATCCTTTACCTAGCTTAGAAAAAAGCTTTGAGGGGTTCGGTGTGCTAAAATATACTTTTGGGTCATTCAGGGACTAAAAGTGTCAAAAAGTGCACAAGTTTGCATTTTCGCGTATAACTTACGTTCTGAATACATCCGGACATCCAAAAATTTATGTAAGCACTATAACATTTTATTTTAGTGTTTGGCATGAGAAAAATCCATTCGTTGCGTCATTTGGATCGTTTTTCGCGCTTATGCGCATTCCGTCGTAATTAAGCGAACATCGCGTTCGTACGACCAAACGAACTGACATCCGACATATTTTTTAGCATGTTTCATGTCCACAATGTTTAGGCATCATTTTAGGGCCTTAAAGTTGGATTTACGGGCCTTAGAAGTGCCGAAAATGGGCTTAAAACACAACAGGGACCAAAACTGTCACTTTTGAAACTTGTTTTCTGATCAGAAGCTCCAGGCGGCACGCCTGAGTTTTGTCTGATCCTGAAGCGGGCCGCATCAGCCTCCCAGAACAGATAAGATCGATTAGTCAGCATAATTCAGCTGATTAAACCTCATCCACACATTCTAACTTGCCCTTTCAGCTCATAAGAGGCCATTTTTAGTTACCACAACATTTTGACAAATATACGCACAAGATTAAATCACGTTATTCAAGAAACTATCTTAACGGTTCGGGAAATACTATAAATACCCAACCCACTTCACTTCATTTCTCACTAGAATCTGATCAATTGTGCTCTAAGTTGAAACCTTTGTTTCATACCTGAGCTAACTGTGATCTAGATTAGCATTCGGGGACCCTTCGTAAGTGTTCCTTCGTTCTTTTATTGCTTTTCGAGTCCGAAAGTCAAACTTTGTTTGACTTTCTGCATTGACCAGTTTATGGTCGATGCGAAGTTCGTTTGAACTTCATAACGTGAGCATAATCACGATGGTTATAGTCCCTAGTGACTATACCTACTGATTACCACGTTATCTAGGCTCAGTGACGAGCCGTAGTTTCGGTCAGAATACGTATTCTTGCGTATTTTGTAACCAAACTACTTATGGGTATCAAAACCGTTTGTTTTGATACCAAACCTGTTTTCTAAACTTAGTTAAGCATGTTTTAGCATGCTTAGCTCGTCACTTTTAGTTTAGTGCTTATATAGGGTTGTAAGGTAAGCTATCTAAACAATCGCTTATACTTTCGAACCCGACCCATTTGGTCGATCTTTAGGATCCGACCAAACACATTAGGTGACCATAGTATATAGGGAATAACCTTCCGAGGTTATACCTTATGGTCGCTTCGTTTAAGCAGTTGTATGATAGGTAGTTTATATGCCTTAGGTAAATTACCAAAATACCCCTTTGATGCCAAAATGCATTTTAAACATATGTAACATAACTTTTGACATCTAAACTGATTTGACAACAATATTAGACATGTTAAGGCATATGTTACTTGTCATAGGACTAGTTAGGCGGTCCGAACGCGTTTCACGCGAGCGACGCGTTAAAGTAGCATAAGCTACCTAAATGGGTCGTAATGGGTCATAAGCACTTATGTTAGGATTCATTTAGTATGTAAGCGTTGTTAAACCATATTACACGAGTTCCCATACTCATTTGGTTTACGAACCCCCATTCTATCCGATCTTCCGATTTAGGTCCGGTTTATTAATGTAGTTACCTATATTAGGTGCCGTTTGATATCCGTGATCTCTAGCATTGCTTGGTGGTTATCTTAGGACTTCTGAGAAATCTCAAGTGAGTACATAGACCCCTCTTTACCGTTTTCAAACTGTTTTGGGGTGGAACACATGTGCCTACTTGTTACTTTCATGTTTTCCATGTTTTCACATCATATACCTGCTATGTTCGTTAGTACATTATAGTACATGATTTCATTACATTTCATGCTATGTATGCCCATTGTGTGCGTACTTAGTACATCGTTTTGCATTACATTTTATGCTATGTATGTACATTTAGTTCATACTTAGTACATCGTTTCACATCACATCACATGCTATGTATGTCCATTTAGTTCATACTTAGTACATCGTTTCACATCACATCACATCACATGCTATGTATGTTCATTTATTGCATACTTAGTACATTCGTTTTCATCACATGCTTACATTTTGATATGATATTTGGGTTGTTTTGATGGATCAATATACATTCATTAACACCGATCACGCCGTTCGTTAGTAGGTAATGGTACCATAGGAATTGACAACTCCCGTTCCGGACATCCCGGGTAGGTGGGGATGAAAGGAATGACCGAATTCGATATACATTTACAACAAGATAGATCTTTAATTTGTTTAGGGGTTTATCGCCACAGTCTCAAGGCTTGGATGTATGCATTCTCACAATACCGCATAGATATTTGTATCAGTGTAGCATGCATTTCCACAAAACATAGCTTTGATTTAAACCATGTTTTACTTCAATACTTTGTTTTTGTGCATATGGTTTAGTTGATACATTTCACTAGCCATACAGATCATTTTGGTTACACATTACATGATTTACATTTGACACATGAACATTATTGACATTGGTTACACATTACATGATTTACATTTGACACATAAACATTATTGACATTGGTTACACATTACATGATTTACATATTGACATAAACATTTTTGACATATTATTCAATACGTTTGGCAATTGGTTTAAACATAGACATCTTACATTGGTGGTTTGTTTGGGTAAGTGATTTGAGTAACGGGGCGTGTGTAATATGATACAAGCATGGTGGATACGCCGCTGGTACTTCCTATATATAAGTGTTTGTATGGTATTACATATCGTAGCGTTATTTGAATCATTTCAATTTAAGATATATAACATTTTATACAAATAACATATTTTTCACAAGACATTGTTTTACAAACAACTTATCTTATACAAACTCATTTTACATGGTTATTCATTTAACCATACATTATTATCTTATTTATACATATCATCTGATCTTATCGTTTTTCAAATGATTTACAAGACAAATCAAATTACAAGGTTCATGACTAAACATTTTCTTAAACAATAAGTCATGAATCCTATTTTCATAAACCTATGTATCTCACAGGCATTTTTATGCTGACGTACCTATTTTCACATGTGTTTCAGGATATGATGCATAGGATTTATCAAGATACACTTAGGCGGACTTGGGCCTTAGCGACAATAAAAGATGCAAGACTAGTTATTTATGTTATGTTTCTTTGATTGTCAAGACATTATAACTACTTTAATCAATAAAACAATATTTCAATTTCCATGTGTTATGAAACAATGATTCTGTTACAACACTCCCCGACGTTTTCCGCCACGTTTTGTTGTTCTACGTGGTCGGGGTGTGACATGTATGTAATTAGCTAGATGAGGGTTTCGCTTATAGAGTCATAGGGGTTTCGCTTATATGGCTCTTGATAGGTTTCGTTTTTATGACATAAGGAGGTTTCACTCTTATGGTCATGTCTCTTGGAGCGAAACCATCTACCCTATATATAGGCACACATAAGCGAAATCAGTAGAGTTGTAATAGTGAAGGTCTTGTATTCCATGCCGAAGCTCTGCCGGTGTGAAGATCGATTGTAAACAACGTCTAATCAATACAATCAGTGAATTAAGTGAAGATCAAGCTGTTACTAAGTCTATTTCTTGTTTTCCGCACCTGAAATAAATCAAAACTTCTCTAAACGACTCATTCGGATATTAATTAAGTGAATTAAGTGATTGTTATTCGGGTCTTCTTTTAATTAGGCCACCAAGGAGTCCTTTCAGCTATCTCATCACATGATATTCCTAACCAGATTTTTGGATCAATCTGTTTAACTAGACCACTCAAGGGGTCTAATTATGGAATAGTACAATATAATCCAAGGGTCTTTACTATTACGTAAAAGCCCATTGAGGATTTAATATAGTACTTTTGGATATCCTACTATGAATTCCTTATACGAAGATATGGAAGATTCTACGAGGATTTGGATAACAAAACTTGGATTACACAAAAACATAAAAGGAAACACATAAGCACATAATCACATAGTTGTTTAATTTGATTATTAATTTGTTATTAACTTGTTATCGATTGAAAATGGATGTGGAAACCAGTTGATAGACTTCAATGTCCTCTGGGATCTATCTGAAAAGATAGGAAGATCTCCCAAAAATTCGATTTTGTTTTCAAAGAAACGTAATATTTGAATTAAGGAACACAAAAAATTTTAGGATTTACGAAAATACCCTTAGGTACCCTATTAAGGATTTATAGTGGTACTTTGGGTATTCGTCTAGTGTTGTAACTTGCGCCTTGTACTTCGTTTCCTTGGAAGAAACGGGTACTTAGGAATTTCGTGGATAACGCAAGAGATTATAAAATAGAAAAATTTTGGGGGGTAGTTTGTTTTCCAAGGAATACGATTCCTTGATTGTCGGTATTGTAAGGGATATGTTCTTTATACATACAACCATATAAATACATTGCAATGTATATAAAAGATTTATTTATAAACAATGATAACAACTGTTTCATGGACCTTGACAACAAAAGAAAATAATACATAAGACGTGATTATGTCTAAAGGGTGTTGTCTTCTAGTCGGTCAGATGCTTATCCCTGTACTGGATTCGCATTAGCAAGCTTTGGGCAATTTCTTCGGAAATGACCCATCTCGCCACAATTGTAGCAAGAACCTGGTGGAAAGCGAGCTTGAGCAGGATTGTTGCCAACTTGATTTGGTGCAACTGCAGCTCGGCAAACTTTTGCTGTATGACCTTTAAGTCCACAAATTTGGCATTCGCGGCACTTCACATTAGCATGATGATGAAGGTTACATTGGTTGCACAAGGGTGAAGTTCCATTGTATGGCTTCCTAGCAGGGGGTTGAGCTGGTTGGTTGGGGATGGCTTGATCATTGTGAGTAACCATGGCGAAGTTCTGAGAAGCCTTTCGCTTATTTGACTTCTTAGGGGATCCAGTCTGTTCATCCATGGTCTTTGATTCCTCGATTGGTTTCGATTCCTCGACCGGTTTCTTGTCACCCTTTCAGAAAAGCTTATGTTTCCTGATCTGAGATTCAGTCAAGGTTGCAGCTAGCTCAATGGCCTACCTAACCGTAGTGGGGTTACTACCAGTAACAATGTCCTGAACTGAGTCAGGGAGACCATCAATGTATTTTTCGATCGCCTTATCCAAAGGTGTAACCATGGTAGGACACAACAGGCTCAGCTCCTCATACCGATCAGTGTATGCTCGATGTTCACCGCTGTCTTGCTTAAGATCGTCGAATTCCCTTTCCAAGGCTCTGATCTCGTGACGAGGATAGAATTCCTTCATCATCAGTGCTTGAAGTTCTTCCCACGTTTGAGCCAGTGCCACTTCGGCACCCCTATCTCTCATCACACCGTTACACCGTGTCAAAGCTCGTTTCTCAAAGACACTAGATGCGAAATCTACCTTTCGCTCATTTGGACATTGAACATGTCTGAAGGTGCTCTCTAAACTCTCGAACCATTGCAGAAGTGCAGTCGCTCCTTGAGACCCAGAAAACTTTGATGGCTTAGCCGAGTTGAACGTCTTGAAATTGCAGGGGGCATTATTGTTGTTGAGAGCTTGGTGACATTGAGCAACGATGTTCGGGATTGCAGCAGTCATTTGCTGTGTAATGACAGCTGCCAGCTCTTCAATAGATACCGGATTTTCGCGTCGAGGAGGCATTCTAAAAAAAAAGGGAAACAAGAGAGAAAACAAATGAAATGGAATTGGGTAAGAATAGGATGTTACAAATACCGACCAAAATCATGGTTGATGGTCATTTGTTTGAACCACGAAGCAAACAAACAACACAAAGGCTGAATCAAAGCAAATAGATCCTCATAGTGTATCGCGAAGACATGCTCGCCTATAAGTGGACACTCACCCCAAGAGTTCCCAGGTAAGAGTGACTGGTCCGATTATGTGGATTTGTACGAACACTCTAGCCTTAGACAGAAAACTCAGGGTACAGGCATTCACTCTTCCAGTTTGCACATGTTCACACTATTTAGGACCCAAAACTTTGACGGGATTTTGAAAAATCAAAGGGGTTCAAAACCTTATAATCAATCATCCTAGAACAGATGATTAGTTTTCAAAGCGGTTTGGAAATTTATGTTCTTGTTGTGGTTATCACCTAAGGATAGGTGAAAGTATCGTTTTATGACTAAACGCAAGTAAACTCGCGTTAGGGTCCTAGGAAGGTTATACACTAGGTCAAAGCATTACTAATAACCTAATTCCCTATAACCATTGGCTCTGATACCAACTTTTCTGTCACACCCCGACCACGTGGAACAACCAAACGTGGCGGAAACGTCGGGGAGTGTTGTAACAAAATTAATTGTTTCAAATCCATGGCAATTGAAGTTTCATTTTATTAATCAAACATGAAAGTTTACATTGTTTTAAACAAGAACTAAAGAGTACATAACATAAATTAACTAGTTCTTGTCTCGTTTTAAGTCACTAAGGCACAGGTCCGCCTAAGTATGTCTTGATAAGTCCTATGCATCATCTCCTGAAAACACATGTGAAAATAGGTACGTCAGCATAAAAATGCCTGTGAGATACATAGGTTTTGTGAAAACAGAATTCATGACTTATGTTTGAGAAAATGTTTAGTCATGAACCTTGTAATTTGCTTTGTCTTGTAAATCATTTGAAAAACGATAAGATCAGATGATATGTATAAATATGAGAATAATGTATGGTTAAATGAATAACCATGTAAAATGAGTTTGTATAAGATATGTTTGCAAATCAATGTCTTGTGAAAAGTATGTTATTTGTATAAAATGTCATATGTCTCAAATTGGAATGATTCAAATAACGCTATAATATGTGATACCATACAAACACTTATATATAGGAAGTACCAGCGGCGTATCCACCGTGCTTGTATCATATTACATACGCCTCGTTACTTAAATCACTTAGTCAAACCAAACCACCAAAGTAAAATGTTTAACAATTGTAGAAATGTTTATGTATAGTCAAATGTCTATTGTCAAATGTAAATCATGTCAACAGATACAACTGGTTCACACGGTTCAATAGTTACAAACGGTTCATATAATCAAAGGGTTACGACGGTTCACATAGTCAAATGGTTACAACGGTTCAAAATGTAGTATAATGTGTTCATATGCTGGATGAGCATATGCAACAGAAATGCAATGTAAAACAATGTACTAAGCATGCACGTAATAGACATACATAGCATAAGCGTAATGTAAAACAATGTACTAAGTATGCACGTAATGGACATACATAGCATAAGTGTAATGTAAAACAATGTACTAAGTATGCACGTAATGGACATACATAGCATAAGTGTAATGTAAAACAATGTACTAAGTATGCACACAATGGGCGTACATAGCATGAAATGTATTGTAAAGTCATGTACTAAGTATGCACACAATGGGCATACATAGCATAAAATGTATTATAAAGTGATGTACTAAGTATGCACATAATGGGCATACATAGCATAAAATGTATTGAAATCATGTACTATAAATGTACTAATAAACATAGCAAGTATATGATGTGAAAACAGGAAAGCATGAAAGTAACAAGTAGGCACATGTGTTTCACCCCAAAACAGTTTGGAAAACAGTAAAAGAGGGGTCTATGTACTCACTTGAGATTGCTCAGAAGTCTAAGATAACCACCAAGCAATGCTAGAGATCACGGAATCAAACGGCACCTAATATAGGTAACTATGTTAATAAACCAGACCTAAATCGGAGGATTGGATAGAATGAGGGTTCGTAAACCAAACGAGTATGGAGACTCGTGTAATATGGTTTAACAAAGCCCACATACTAAAATGAAACCTAACCTAAGTGCTTACGACCCATTACGACCCGTTTAGGTAGCTTATGCTACTTTAACGCGTCGTTCGCGTGAAACGCGTTTGGAATGCCTAATTAGTCCTATGATAAGTAAAATATGCCTTAACATGTCTAATATTGTTACCAAATCAGTTTAGATACCAAAAGTTATGTTACATATGCTTAAAATGAATTTTGGCGTAAAAAGGGCATTTTGGTAATTTACCTTAGGCATATAAACTACCTATCATACAACTATTTAAACGAAGCGACCATAAGGTATAACCTCGGAAGGTTATTCCCTATATACTATGGTCACCTCATGTATTTGGTCGGATCCTAATGATCGACCAAATGGGTCGGGTTCGAAAGTATAAGCGATTGTTTAGATCGCTTACCTTTACGACCCTATATAAGCACTAAACTAAAAGTGACGAGCTAAGCATGTTAAAACATGCTTAACTAAGTTTAGAAAACAGGTTTGGTATCAAAACAAACGGTTTTGATACCTAAGAGTAGTTTGGTTACAAAACACGCAAGAATGCGCATTTTAGCCGAAACTACGGCTCGTCACTGAGCCTAGATAACGTGGTAATCAGTAGGTATAGTCACTAGGGACTATAACCATCGTGATTACGCTCACGTTATGAAGTTCAAACGAACTTCGCATTGACCATAAACTGGTCAATGCAGAAAGTCAAACAAAGTTTGACTTTCGGACTCAAAAAGCAAAAAAGAACGAAGGAACACTTACAAAGGGTCCCCGCAAGATTGATAATCCAAGTATTCTCAGGTATAAGGTGATGAAACACCCCAACTTAGAGAAATCTCATATTTCAAGTGGGTTTCGCAATGAAGTGGGTTGGGTATTTATAGATTTCGGTTCACCGTTAGGATCGTTTCTTGAATATCATGCCTTGATCTCACCCGTACACTTGTCGGAATGTTATGGTAGCTCATTTTGCACCCACCACAAGTTATTGACAAGTGGCCTTGGCCTTTGGGGTGATTAAGGGCTGGAAACAGGCTGTTAAAAACAAGTTGCTGCATCTGACCCCTGCTTACGCACCGTAACGTTTTTTTGTGTTGAGGTGCGCAAGCACCTTGCAGACCAGAAAGTTTGATTTTTGGCAGTTTTGGTCCCTGTTGTGTAATAAGGCCATTTGCGACACGTTTAAGGCCCGTTAACCCCATTTCAAAGCTCTAAAATGAAGTTAAAGTATAGGGAACTTAAAATGTGCTCAAAAATATCTCGGATGTCGGTTCGTTTGGCCGTACGATTGCGTTGTTCGGTTAATTACGACGGAATGCGCATAAGCGCGAAAAACGATCCAAATGGCATGACGAATGGATTTTTCTTATGCCAAACACTAAAATAAAATATTTTAGTGCTTACATAAATTTTGGATGTCCGGATGTATTCAGAACGTAAGTTATGCGCGAAAGAGCAAACTTATGCACTTTTTTACGCTTTTAGTCCCTGAATGACCCAAAAGTTTATTTTAGCACACCGAACCCCTCAAAGCCTATTTCTAAGCTATGTAAAGGATATTTAGGGTGTGTTTAACTTATGGTCATGTTCTAGAATGTTCGTTACAGTTCAAATTGGCATACTTTCACAGTTTGTCAAGTTTAGTCCCTGTAAGCGATTTAACTTGATTTTGCCCTAGCAAAGCCTTGAAAACTTATTTCTAAGTTATGTAAAGGTTATTTAAGGTATGTTAAGACTATTTCACTATTCCGGAGTGTTCGTTGCATTAAACTGGTTATATCTACGCATCAGAGCGCGTATAACCCTCCAGAAAGCGATTTAAAGCTTGAAATCGAACAAGAGTTGATATATGCAAACGATACACATATTTTTACAAATCCCAAGTATGAAATACAATATTTCATTGGTTTGGAATTTTTTGGATGGTTGAAGTAAAACAGGTGTCACATTATATGTGTAATTGTGTTTGATGATTTTACAATTTAATTCGATTCCAATTTCAAGCTTTAAATCACTTTCTAGAAGGTTATACCCAAACTGGTGCGTAAACGCAGTCAGTATAACGCGAAAAACACTCCGGAATAGTGACATAGGCTTAACATACCTTAAATAACCTCCACATAACTTAGAAATAAGCTTTGGATGGTTTGGTGTGTTGAAATCAAGTTTGTTCGATCGTAGGGACTATTTGTGTCAAACTGTGAAACTATACCGATTTGTATAGTGACGAACATTCCGGAACTTGATCATAAGTTAAACATACCCTAAATATCCTTTACATAGCTTAGAAATAGGCTTTGAGGGGTTCGGTATACTAAAATAAACTTTATTGATCAATAGGGACTAAAAGCGTCAAAAAATGAACAAGTTTGCATTTTCGCGCATATCTTACGTTCTGAATATATCCGGACATCCAAAAAATTATGTAATCATAAAAATATTTTATATTAGTGATTTTCATGATAAAATTCCATTCGTCACTTAATTTGGATCGTTTTTGCGTTCGTTACGACTTCCGTCGTAATAAATCGAACAACGCAACCGTACGACCAAACGAGCCAACATCAGAGATATTTTTGAGCATGTTTTGAGTTCCATATACTTTAACTTCATTTTAGAGCCTTGAAATGAGGTTAACGGGGCTTAAACGTGTCAAAAATGAGGTTAACGGGGATTAAACGTGTCAAAAATGAGCCGAAATGCAAGTTTCTGATATGCAGGGACCTGTTTTGACAATCTGCCAAACTTCCTTACACGGGCCGCGTAAGGTTTAATGTATATTTATGCGGGCTGTGTGACACCATCAGACAGAATGTTCAGTTTCAGCAATCTGGGCTGAATTCAGGGGTTTTAATGCAACTTTTGCAATACCTTGAGCTGGTTTTCGGCCACCATTGTATTCTAATACCATGTACCCACATGTATGGTCAAGATTACACCCTCAAAACACTTGGAATCATCCTATTGATCCTAACATCCGATAAATAGCAAGCTTCCTCATTTGGGTTTTTCACACCTTGATTCAATCTTTGCTCTAAGTTGAGGTTTTAACACCTCATACCTGAGTAATTTTGAATCAAAACACCTTCTTGGACCCTTTGTAAGTCCTCTTCTTGCTTGTTCTTGTATTTCAAGCATGAAAGTCAAACAGAGTTTGACTTTCAGCTTTAACCAGCCAATGGTCAACACAAAGTTCCGTTGAACTTTGCAACGTGAGCGTAATCACGATGGTTATAGTCCCTTGTCACTATACCTACTGATTACCACGTTGTCTAGGCGTAGTGACGAGTCGTAGTTTCGGCCAAAATGCGTATTTATGCGTATTTTGTAACCAAACTACTCTTGGGTATCAAAATCGTTTGTTTTGATACCAAAACCTGTTTTCTAACTTAACTTAACATGTCTTAACATGTTTAGCTCGTCACTTTTAGTTTAGTGCTTGTGTAGAGTCGTAAGTCAAGCGGACTAAACACCCGCTTAGACTTTTGAACTCGACCCGTTTGGTCGATCATTAGGATCCGACCAAACATGATTAGTGACCATAGTTACATAGGGAATAACCTTCCGAGGTTATACCTTATGATCACTTAGGATTAATTTGTTGTATGATAGGTAGTTTATATGCCTTAGGTAAATGACCAAAATGCCATTTTCATGCATAATTGGTAATTAAGCATATGTAACATAAAATTTTTCACGTAACTGATTATGCAACATATTTAAACATGTTTAGGCATATAATACTTGTCATAGGACTAGTTAGACGTCTCGAACGCACTTATGCGCACGACGCATTAAAGTAGCATAAACTACCTTAATGGGTCATAACGGGTCGAAAGCACTTAGGTTAGGTTCCGATCTTGAGTGTAGACTTTGTTAAACCATATCACATGAGTTCCAACACTCATTTGGTTTACAAGATCTCATTCTATCCGATCTTCCGATTGAGGTGTCGATTGTTTGACTAGTGGTTCGATTACTATGTGCTGCTTGATTTCTCTGGTTTACTTGAGTTTGTTGAAGTTTTATTGATTGAGGATACTTTGCACTTCATGTGAGTACATAGTTCCCCTATTTTACTGTTTTCAATTGTTTTGGGGTGATTCATATGTATCAAAAAGATTTTCGATATTTTAACAATGGTTTCAAAAACAATTAAGATGGTTTATACTAAACTAATAACGATTTCAATAATGCGAATGAACTTGTTGGTTGTAGTTACATAACGAATGACATTCATTAATTTTGGCCGAACCGACCAGTATTAGGTTATGGTACCATAGGATCTGACAAATCCCGTTATCAGACTGCACCCATGGTTATGTGTGGGTTAGGTGGGTAACAACTGAATCTGTGATTTTTAATTTATGCTTTGGTGGTTTGTTAATACGAGAAGCGAGATAGTCGAGTCACGAAGGTTTGAATGTTATTAGCGAGAGGACCATAAATAGTTTTCACAATTAAAAAAAGGATGATTTAAACGATTTAAACGAGTTAACGATTTGGAAACGATTTGAACAAGATTAAACGAGTTGGATAAATGATTGGTTTTTGGTTAAGTGTTTAGATAACTAGACGGGTGTAATATGGTGAAAACATGGTAGATACGCCGTTGGTACTTCTTATATATAAGTGTCTTCAACATATTACATACCGTGGCGTAATTTAGTTCACTTGGGTAAACGATTTTGAAACGATGTCACATAACAATGTTTTAAAAAGGTTATAAACCATACGAGATTTATTAAACAAGTTAATACAAAATGTTTTACAAATTGGTTTACTAAAACAAATGTTTTTGGGTTAAGAATCATGGCTACGAGGTTTTATAAATTATAACCCGCTTGATTTGAGTTGGTTAATTTCATTGCAATATTATACTCTTTTCAAAACAAGGTTTTTAATAAAGTATTGCAACATGTAAACTAGCCATGAATCTGACACTCTTATAAAACCTATGTGCTCGCCAGCATTTCTTTGCTAACTTTGTTTTTACATATGTTTCATGTGTTGATGCTTGATGTTGATTGTTAGGATGCATGAGTCACATAGGATCTGGACGAGGCCTTGGTGACATAATAATAGTGATAGTCAATATTTAACTTGTTGTTTCATGTTAAAACAATGTAAATTACTTAATGAATCAATAAAACGAAACTTTTTGTATCCATGGTTGTGAAACAATAATTTTGCCACGACACTCCCCGACGTTTCCGCCATGGTTTGTTGTTTTAACGTGGTCGGGGTGTGACAGAAGAGTTGGTATCAGAGCCAATGGTTATAGGGAATTAGGTTATTAGTAATGATTTGACCTAGACTATAACTTTTAGGACCCTAACGCAAGGAAATTTGCATTTAGATTTTTAAAACATAACCGTCACATACCCTTAGGTGATAACCACAATGAGAACACAAATTCGAATCCGCTTTGAAGATTAATCATCCGTTCTAGGATGATTGATTTCTAGGTTTTGAACCCTTCCAGTTTGAGCCATATTTGGCTTAGTGCCTTTTGAGTTTTCAAAATCTCGTCAGAGTTTGGGTCTAAATAATGTGAACACGTGCAAACTGGAAGAGTGAATGCCTGTACCCTGAGTTTTCTGTCTAAGGCTAGAGTGTTCGTACAAATCCACATAATCGGACCAGTCACTCTTACCTGGGAACTCTTGGGGTGAGTGTTCACTTATACGCGAGCATGTCTTCGCGATACATTATTTTGATTCATTTACTTTGATTAGTCACTGCGTGTCATTTGTTTGTTCGAGGTAACGAACAAATGATCGCCTTCCTTGTGTTTTGTTGATACCTCTTTTGTTTTTCCTAATTATCAACCTCACTCGTTTCTCATATTTCCTTGTTAGACCATGCCTCCTCGACGTGATGCACAATCTTTTATTGCTGAAGAAGTCGCAGCCCTTGTCTCTCAGCAAATGGCTGTTGTGCTTCCAGGCATTGTGACCCAAATCCACGAGTTATACAACAACAATAATAACAACAATAATGCTCAATGTAATTTCAAGAATTTCAATTCTGCTAAGCCGCTAAAGTTTTCTGGGTCGCAAGGAGCAACTGCGCTCCTGCAGTGGTTTGAGAGTATCGAGAGCACATTCAGACATGTGTAGTGTCCGAATGAGCGTAAGGTTAATTTGCATCAAGTGTGTTTGAGAAGCGTGCTCTTACGTGGTGGAACGGAGTGATGCGTGATAGGGGTGCCGAAGTGGCATTGGCACAGACATGGGAAGAGCTTCGAGCTCTCATGATGAAAGAGTTTTGTCCCCGTCACGAAATTCGAGCTTTGGAACGAGAGTTTGACGATCTAAAGCAAGATGGGGGAGAACACCGTGCATATTCGGATCGTTTTGAGGAACTCAGTCTTTTGTGTCCTACTATGGTTACCCAGTTGGAGAAAGCGATAGAGAGGTATATCGATGGTTTACCCGATTCTATACAGGATATTGTGACTGGCATTAATCCTACTAATGTTCATCACGCGACCGAGTTGTCGGCTACCCTGACTGAGTCTCAAGTCAGGAAGGGTAAGCTTACCCGCAAGAGTGATAAGAAGAAGTCGACCGATTCTGTCAAGGAAAGGGGTAAGGGTAAGAAAGGTGAGTCATCGAAGAAGTCGAGAAAGCGAAAGGGTGCTCAGAATTTTGCAGTAACTGCACAAAATGCTCAGAACCCACCAGCTCAACCTCCTGTGAAGAAAGCGTATGCTGGTACCGCACCTCATTGTGCTCGCTGCAACGGTCATCATGTTGTACAACAAGCTTGTAAGCAATGCACAACGTGTGGTAAGCTTGGGCATCTGGCCAACATCTGTCGTTTGGGTCAGAATCAGGTTGTTCAGAATCAGGCTCCAGTTCAGGGGAATGCTGCTAGATTCCCACCGGGTTCATGTTTCAATTGTGGAGAGTTTGGTCACTTCCGCAACAATTGTCCGAGGTTGGTGAATGCAAATGCGAATCCGAACGTGAATGTCAATGCGAATGTAAATCCCGCTCGTGGACGAGCGTACAACTTGAATGCCAACGAAGCGAGGGCTGACAACGAGGTTGTCAATGGTACGTTCCTTGTTAACAATCGATAGAAGTTTTGTTTTGTTATCTTTTGAACCTTTGCTTGCAATACCTAGAATTAAACTGAGGAAACCCTTATCTGTCGAAGTTGCTACTGGTAAACCTCTTGTTCTCGATTCTGTTATTCGTGATTATCAGTTGAACCTTGATAACCACCTTTTTCCTATTGACCTCACACCGATGCAACTTGGGAGTTTCGATATTATCGTAGGGATGGATTGGTTAACCAAACATCATGCTGAGGTGGTTTGTTTTGATAAGATTGTTCGTATTCCTCTTCCGTCTGGCGATGTTCTGGAAGTTCGTGGCGAGAAACCTTCAGGTGGATTGAAGCTTATGTCGTGTACAAAAGCCCAAAGTTATTTGCGAAAAGGATATGTTGCTTTTCTGGCACATGTCACCGAGGAGAAAGGTAAGAGCAAGAGTATTCACGATATTTCGATTGTTCAGGATTATCCAGAGGTGTTTCCCGATGAACTGCCTGATTTGCCTCCAGTTCGTCAAGTCGAGTTTCATATTGACCTTACACCCAATGCCAACCCGATTGCGAAAGCACCTTATCTTCTTGCACCGTCGGAGATAGAAGAGTTATCAAAACAACTTCAAGAGTTGTCTGATAAAGGATTCATCCGTCCGAGCTTTTCGCCTTGGGGAGCTCCTGTTCTCTTTGTGAAAAAATAAAGATGGATCTTTTCGAATGTGTATCGATTATTGTGAGCTTATTAAGCTTACCATCAAGAATCGATATCCCCTACCTCGAATTGATGATCTCTTCGACCAGCTGCAAGGTGCTTCGTGTTTTTCTAAGATCGATCTGCGTTCTGGGTATCATCAGCTTCGTGTTCTTGAAGAAGATATTCCCAAAACTGCTTTCCGCACAAGATATGGGCATTACGAGTTCACTGTCATTCCTTTTGGTTTGACGAATGCTCCAGCCATCTTCATGGACTTAATGAATAGGGTCTGTAAACCTTATTTAGACAAGTTCATCATTGTGTTCATTGATGATATTCTCATTTATTCGAAGTCTCGAGCCGATCACGAGCAACACCTTCGTTTAACATTAGAACTCTTGAAGAAGGAACAACTTTTTGCTAAGTTCTCCAAATGTGAATTTTGGCTTAAAGAAGTTCAGTTTTTGGGTCATATAGTTAACGAGCAGGGTATTCATGTGGATCCATCCAAGATTGCTGCTATTAAAGATTGGAATACACCAACGACACCCACAGAAGTTCATTCTTTTCTTGGTCTTGTTGGTTATTATCGTCGATTCATTTCAAATTTCTCTAAGATCGCGGTTCCACTCACTGCTTTATCTCAGAAGAATAAGCCTTTTGAGTGGGGACCCAAGCAAGAAGAAGCGTTCCAAACGCTAAAACAGAAGCTATGTGATGTTCCTGTTTTGTCTTTGTCCGAAGGAAATGATGATTTTGTTGTCTATTATGACACGTCAAATCTAAGCCTTGGTTGTGTCCTTATGCAACGAGGTAAAGTGATAGCTTAT
>JARYGA010039923.1:0-22202 GCA_030545235.1 Helianthus tuberosus
GGATGAGTGTTCACTTATAGGCGAGCATGTCTTCATTATACATTATTTTTGATCCATTTACTTTGATTAGTCACTGTGTGTCGTTTGTTTGCTTTGTGATACGAACGAATGACCACCATCTTTGCTCTTGTTGATTTTGTTTCATCTCATTCTCTTCATCCAATCATCTCACTCGTTTCCTTTCATGTTTCCTCTTTTAGAATGCCTCCTCGACGCGAGAACCAGATAGCAACTGCCGAACTGGCAGAAATTATTGCGCAGCAGATGGCTGCTCAATTTCCAAATCTCTTTGCTCAATGGAATCAAGCCAACAACAACAACAATGTTCCATGCAAATACAAGGATTTTAACCAGGCTAAACCACTCAAGTTTAGTGGTTCTGAGGGAGCGACTGGGCTTCTTCAGTGGTTCGAGAGTATAGAGAATACTTTTCGCCATGTGCAGTGTCCGGATAATCGCAAGGTCGAGTTCTCCTCGAGCGTATTTCAGAAGAGGGCTTTGACATGGTGGAACGGGGTTATGAGAGACCGGGGTGCAGAAGTTGCTCTCGCGCAGACATGGGCTGAACTTAGAGCCCTTATGATGAGGGAATTCTGTCCTCGTCATGAGCAGCGAGCTTTGGAGAAAGAGTTTGATGTATTGAAGCAAGATAGTGGTGAGCACAGGGCTTATACTGATAGGTTTGAGGAGTTGAGTTTGCTTTGCCCGACTATGGTTACCCCACTCGACAAGGCTATCGAGAGATACATCGACGGCCTACCTGACTCAGTACAAGACATCCTTACTGGTAGTGAACCTGCCACACTCCGTCAGGCGATCGAGTTATCTGCGACATTGACTGAGTCGCAAATTCGAAAGGGAAAGCTACACAGGAAGGGTGACAAGGGCAAGAAACAGTTGGCTAACAATGTGGATAGCAAGAAAAGTCAAAACGGGAGTGGAAAGAACTCTGGTTCTTCAAAGAGGGCAAAGAAGCGTAAGGCTTCCCAAAATTTTGCTATCACTGCTCAAGCTAACCAGGCAGCTCCCAACCAACCCGCACAGCCTCCAGCGAAGAAACCCTATTCAGGGATTGCACCTTTGTGCAATAGATGCAACAGTCACCACCAGCCGCAACTTCCATGCCGTTTCTGTACTAACTGTGGGAAGTCAGGCCATCTTGCCAATGTTTGTCGGTCTGCTCAGAATCCCGCGGTTCAGAACCCGGCTCAACAAGTTGCTCAGCAACAGGGTCAAGCTGCAAGACCACAATACCCACCAGGTGCTTGTTAAAATTGTGGGGATCTGACCCACTACAGGAATCGGTGCCCAAGACTGGCGAACCAGAACCAGAACCAGAATCAGGCTCCGGCTCCGGCTCGAGGCCGAGTCTTTAACATGAATGCCCAAGAGGCACAGGCTGACGATAATGTGGTGAACGGTACGTTCTTTATTAATAATCAGCCTGCCTCTGTTCTTTTCGATTCTGGTGCCGATAAGAGTTTCGTGTCTTTGTCTTTTGAGCAAATGCTTCGCGTGTCTAGAACGAAACTAGGCAAATCTTTGACAGTAGAAGTTGCTAGTGGTGAACCCATTATTCTTGATTCTGTTCTTCACAACTGCCAGTTGAATCTTAACGACCATCTTTTTCCTATTGACCTCGCGCCTATGCAACTTGGAAGCTTCGACGTTATTGTGGGAATGGATTGGTTATCCAAGCATCACGCAGAGATAGTTTGTTCTGAAAAGATTGTTCGAGTGCCGCTTTCGACAGGCGAGATCCTGCAGGTTCAAGGTGAGAAGCCTACCGGTGGTCTCAAACTCATGTCTTGTTTTAAAGCTCGGAAATATCTGCGGAAGAATTATGTGGCTTTCTTAGCACATGTTACAGAAGATAAAGGCAAGGGTAAGTCTGTTTCAGATATTCCTGTCATTCGGGATTATTCTGAAGTGTTCCCTGAAGATTTACCTGATCTACCTCCAGCACGCCAAGTCGAGTTCCGTATTGATCTCGTACCTGGTGCAAATCCCATTGCCAGAGCTCCATATCGTCTTGCACCATCAGAGATGCAAGAGTTGTCTAAACAGCTTCAGGAGCTCTCTGACAAAGGTTTTATACGTCCTAGTTTTTCACCTTGGGGTGCTCCCGTTCTTTTTGTCAAGAAGAAGGATGGATCCTTTAGGATGTGTATCGATTATCGTGAGCTTAACAAGCTTACCATCAAGAATCGATATCCCCTACCTCGCATCGATGATCTCTTTGATCAGTTACAAGGCGCTTCTTATTTTTTGAAGATTGATCTGCGATCTGGATATCACCAACTTCGGGTGCAAGAAGAAGACATTCCGAAGACAGCATTCCGCACTCGTTATGGGCATTATGAATTCACAGTCATGCCATTCGGTTTGACTAATGCTCCTGCTGTTTTCATGGACTTAATGAATAGGGTCTGCAAACCTTATTTGGATCAGTTCGTCATTGTTTTTATTGATGACATCTTGATTTACTCTAAGACGCAAGCTGACCACGAGCAACATCTTCGTCTTACCCTTGAACTCCTAAAGAAAGAGCAACTTTTCGCCAAATTCTCCAAGTGCGAATTTTGGCTTAAAGAAGTTCAATTTTTGGGGCATGTTATCAACGAACGAGGTATTCATGTAGATCCCTCCAAGATCAGTGCGATTAAGGATTGGGATACACCTTCTACTCCTACGGAAGTTCGTTCTTTTCTTGGTCTAGCGGGTTATTATCGCCGCTTCATAGAAAACTTCTCGAAGATTGCAGTTCCTCTAACTGCTCTAACTCAGAAGAAAATGCCCTTTTATTGGGGATACAAACAAGAGGAAGCTTTTCAACACTTGAAGCAGAAGCTTTGCGATGCGCCTGTTCTATCATTGCCCGAAGGTGATGATGATTTTGTCGTGTATTGTGATGCATCGAAATTGGGTCTTGGCTGTGTTCTTATGCAAAGGAACAAAGTCATAGCCTATGCATCGAGGCAGTTGAAGATTCATGAGAAGAACTACACCACTCATGATCTTGAGTTGGGTGCAGTTGTCTTTGCTCTCAAGATCTGGAGACACTATTTGTACGGTACAAAATGTGTGGTTTTCACTGACCACAAAAGTCTTCAGCATATCTTCAACCAGAAAGAACTCAACATGAGACAGCGACGTTGGGTTGAGCTTCTAAACGACTATGATTGCGAAATTCGCTACCATCCTGGTAAGGCGAATGTCATGGCTGATGCATTGAGTCGTAAGGAACGTACTAAGCTTCATTGTGTACGTGTTCAATCTGTTATTCAAGCTCGATCCGATATTCAAGCACGCATTTCTCAGGCTCAACAATCTTGTGTTTCACAAGGTTTGATGGATAAGGAATTTCCTTATCACATAACACCGGCTCTGGAACTGAAGGACAATGGATCATATTACTTCATGGACCGTTTGTGGGTCCCAAGCCTAGATGATCTTCGTACCTTGCTTATGGATGAAGCCCATAAGTCTCGATATTCTATTCATCCGGGCTCAGATAAGATGTATAAGGATCTTCGTATTCATTATTGGTGGCCTGGTATGAAGAAAGACATTGCCTTATACGTATCCAAATGCCTTACTTGTCTTAAGGTTAAGGCTGAACATCAGCGTCCTTCTGGTTTATTGGAGCAACCAGAGATCCCAGTTTGGAAATGGGAAAACATTACTATGGATCTTGTTACCAAACTCCCGCGCACAAAGAAAGGTCATGATGCCATCTGGGTAGTCGTTGATCGTCTTACAAAGTCAGCACATTTCTTGCCAATCCGTGAGGATTTTCCTGCTGACAGACTTGCACAAATCTATGTGGATGAAATTGTAGCTCGACATGGTGTTCCGATAAACATCATTTCTGACAGAGATGCTCGTTTCACTTCTCATTTTTGGAGAACCATGCAATCTGCTATGGGGACCCAACTTAATCTGAGCACAGCTTATCATCCGCAAACGGATGGTCAATCTGAGAGAACAATCCAGACTCTGGAGGATATGCTAAGAGCTTGTGTGATCGATTTTGGTGGTAGCTGGGATTCACATCTTAAATTGATTGAATTCTCCTACAACAACAGTTATCACACTAGCATCAAAATGGCTCCTTTCGAGGCTCTCTATGGTCGAAAATGTCGTTCACCAGTCTGCTGGAATGAGATTGGCGAGGCTCAACTTACTGGACCTGCCCTCATTTTAGAGACAACTGACAAGGTCAAGAAAGTTCGTGATAACCTTCAGGCAGCTAGAAGCCGTCAGAAGATTTACGCGGACCCAAAACGCAAAGCCTTGGAATTTCAAGTCGGTGATCGAGTATTACTTAAGGTCTCACCTTGGAAAGGTGTGATCAGATTTGGAAAGAAAGGAAAACTTGCACCTAGATACGTTGGACCATTCAAGATCGTCGAAAGAATCGGAAAGGTAGCCTACAGACTTGAGTTACCTCCTGAACTTGGAAATGTTCATCCAACTTTTCACGTGTCCAATCTCAAGAAGTGTTCAGCTGATGAGAACTTCTCCATACCGCTTGACGAAATTCGTGTTGGCAAAACACTGAAATTTGTTGAGAAACCAGTGGAAATCATGGAACGTGAAGTCAAGTGGCTTAAACGCAAGCGCATTCCTTTGGTCAAAGTTCGCTGGGAAGCTAAACGTGGACCTGAGTTTACTTGGGAACGCGAAGATCAAATGAAGGCGAAATATCCACATCTTTTTCCACGAGTTTCCTCTAAATAAATTTCGGGACGAAATTTACACAAGTAGGGGAGACTGTAACAACTGTGCTTGTAATCACTATGAGCAGTTCTGTTATCAATAAAACAATGTTATTTGATCACAATGTTTGTTTTGTTATGTTTTACATTTTTCATGTTTTGACTTTTATCTAATTCCAAACTCTACATCACTTTCTGGAGAGTTGTACGCAAACTAGTGCGTAAACGTACTCAGTTTAATGCGAGAAATACTCCGGAACATCAACATACACTCAACATACCTTAAATAACCTTTACATAACTTAGAAATAAGTTTTGAAGGCTTTGGTATGGCAAAAACAAGTTAATTCGCTTACAGGGACTAAATATGACAAACTGCGAAAGTATGCCAATTTGAACTGTAACGAACATTCCGGAACATAACCATAAGTTAAACACACCTTAAATATCCTTTACATAGCTTAGAAATAGGCTTTGAGGGGTTTGGTGTGCTAAAATAAACTTTTGGGACATTCAGGGACTAAAAGTGTCAAAAAGTGCACAAGTTTGCATTTTCGCGCATAACTTACGTTCTGAATACATCCGGACATCCAAAAATTTATGAAAGCATGACTACATTATATTTTAGTGTTCGCCTTAAGAAAAATCCATTCGTTGCGTCATTTGGATCGTTTTTCGCGCTTGTGCGCATTTCGTCGTAATTAAGCGAACATCGCGTTCGTACGGCCAAACGAACCAACATCAGACATATTTTTGAACATGTTTCATGTCCACAATGTTTAGGAAACATTTTAGGGCCTTAAAGTTGGCTTTACGGGCCTTAGAAGTGCCGGAAATGGGCTGAATACACAACAGGGACCAAAACTGTAATTTCTGATCTGTCATGGCCAGGCGGCCCGCCTCAGTTTCTGTTAATTCCCACGCGGGCCGCATCCGCCTGTCTGATCAGATTAGAATGAACAGTCAGCATGATCCAGCTGTTTTAACCACAACCACATGCTTGCAACTTGCCTAATCTGTTGATAAACATCATTTTTAGCCACCATGAGTTTCCGACACTTGTACGGCTTGGATTAAGGCACGATATTCAACAAACGATCTTAACGGTTACCCGAAAACTATAAATACCCCACCCCCACAACTTCTAAACCCACAAGAATCTGATCTATTTGACTCTAAGTTGAAACCTTTGTTTCATACCTGAGTTATTGTGATCACGATTAGCATTCGGGGACCCTTCGTAAGTATTTTTTCGTTCTTTTCCTTATTTTACTGCTTTTCGAGTCAGAAAGTCAAACTTTGTTTGACTTTCAGCGTTGACCAGTAATGGTCAATGCGAAGTTCGTTTGAACTTCGCAACGTGAGTGTAATCACGTTGGTTATAGTCCCTTGGGACTATGCCTACTGATTACCACGTTGTCTAGGGTCGTAGGGTAAGCGATCTGATAAATCGCTTATACCTTCGAACCTGACCCAGTTTGGTCGATCATTAGGATCCGACCAAATACATTAGGTGACCATAGTGTAGGGAATAACCTTCCGAGGTTATACCTTATGGTCACGACGTTTAAGTAGTTGTATGATAGGTAGTTTATATGCCTTAGGTAAATTACCAGAATACCCTTTTCATACATAATTGGTAATTTAGCATATGTAACCTAAACTTTTGTCATGTAACTGATTATGTAACATGTTTAGGCATATAACACTTGTCATAGGGCTAGTTAGGCGGTCCAAACGCGTTTCACGCGCACGACGCGTTAAAGTAGCATAAGCTTCCTAAACGAGTCGTGATGGGTCGAAAGCAATTATGTTAGGTTTCAATTAGTATGTAGGCTTTGTTAAACCATATTACACGAGTCTCAATACTCGTTTGGTTTACAAACCCTCATGCTACCCGATCTTCCGATTTAGGTCCGGTTTATTAACATAGTTACCTATATTAGGTGCCGTTTGATATCCGCGATCTCTAGCATTACTTGGTGTTTATCTTAAGACATCTGAGCAATCTCAAGTGAGTACATAGACCCCTCTTTTACTGTTTTCCAAACTGTTTTGGGGTGGAACACATGTGCCTACTTGTTACTTTCATGCTTTCCTGTTTTCACATCATATACATGCTATGTTCGTTAGTACATTATAGTACATGATTTCATTACATTTTATGCTAGGTGTGCCCATTGTGTGCATTACTTAGTACATCGTTTTACATTACATTTCATGCTAGGTGTGCCCATTGTGTGCATTACTTAGTACATCGTTTTACATGACATTTCACGCTATGTATGTTCATTTGATTACATACTTAGTGCATTGTTTTCACATGCTTACATTTTGGTATAACATTTGGTTTGTTTACATGGGACAATACATTCATTAACATTAGCTACGCCGTTCGTTAGTAGGTAGTGGTACCATAGGAATTGACAACTCCCGTTCCGGACATCCAGGGAAAGGGGATGAAAGGAATGACCGAATTCGATGATATAAGACAGATAGACCTTTAATTTGTTTAAAGGGTTTATCACCACAGTCACAAGGCTTGGATGTATGCATTTTCACAATACCGCATAAATGTTCATATTAAATATTTGCATGCATTTTTCCACAAAGACATAAGATTGATTTGAACCATGTTTTACTTCAATATTTTGTTTTTGTGCATATGGTTTAGTTGAGACATTTCACTTGCCATACATGACATTTTGACTTAGACATTTTTCACAAAGACATTTGACAAAGATATTTGACATAGACATTTGACATGGATATTTGACATAGACATTTGACATGGATAATTTGACATAGACATTCGACATGGATATTTGACATAGACATTTGACATGATCTACATTTGACACATAACATGTTTGACAATTGTTTCACACTACATGATTTACATCTTGACATGAACACTTTGACATATTATTCAATACATTTTGACAATTGTTTTGAACATAGACTTCTTACATTGGTTGGTCTGGTTTGATTAAGTGATTAAGTAACGATGCGTGTGTAATATGATACAAGCATGGTGGATACGCCGCTGGTACTTCCTATATATAAGTGTTTATATGGTATTACATGTCGTAACGTTATTTGAATCATTTCAATATTTAGACATATAACATTTTATACAAATAACATACTTTTCACAAGACATTGATTTACAAACAACTTATCTTATACAAACACATTTTTACATGGTTATTTATTTAACCTGACATTTACTTATACATATCATCTGATCTTATTGCTTTCAAATGATTTACAAGACAAAGCAAATTACAAGGTTCATGACTAAACATTTTCTTAAAACATAAGTCATGAATCCTATTTTCACAAACCTATGTATCTCACAGGCATTTTTATGCTGACGTACCTATTTTCACATGTGTTTTCAGGTGCTTTTCCGTAGAATGTTGATCATGATACTAGGGCGGACCTGTGCCTTAGAGACTTTAAAAGAAGATAGACTATGTTTAATTATGTTCTGAACTCTTAATTTACTGTTTTGAGACAATGTAACACCCTTGTTTGATAAATAAATACAACTTTGAATGCCATGGTTATGAAACAATTAATTCTGTTACGACACGCCCCGATGTTTCCGCCGCGATTTGTTGTTTTACGCGGTCGGGGTGTGACAATTCGCGTTCACCAACCTTGGGCAGTTGTTGCGGAAATGACCCATTTCTCTACAGTTGTAACACGAACCAGGTGGGAATCTAGCAGCATTCCCTTGAACCTGTGCTAGAATATGAGCAGCTTGATTCTGACCCAAATGACAGATGTTGGCCAGATGCCCAAGTTTACCACACGTAGTACACTGTTTGCAAGCCTACTGGGTCGCATGATGACCATTGCATCGAGCACAGTGGGGTGCAGTACCAGCATACTGTTTCTTCGCGGGAGGTAGCGTTGGTGGGTTCAGAGGATTTTGTGTAGTGACAGCAAAATTCTGGGAAGCCTTGCGCTTCCTCGACTTCTTAGAAGACTCACCCTTCTTCTTACCCTTACCTTTACCCTTTTCTTGAGTGGAATCAGCTGACTTCTTCTTGTCACCCTTACGGGTCAGTTTACTTTTTCTGACCTGAGACTCGGTCAGAGTAGCAGCCAATTCAATCAATTGACGAACAGTGGTAGGATTACTACCGGTGACAATATCTTGCACAGAATTGGGCAAACCATCGATATACCTCTCAATCGCCTTCTCCAATGGGGTAACCATAGTAGGACACAACAAACTCAGCTCTTCATAATGATCCGTGTAAGCACGGTGTTCTCCCCCATCTTGTTTTAGATCGTCAAATTCTCGTTCCAAAGCTCGAATCTTGTGACGGGGACATAACTCTCTCATCATGAGAGCTCGGAGCTCTTCCCGTGTTTGTGCCATGGCTACATCGACTGTGACACCTGTGCCTCTGCGACCATCAAACAAATACCAAATCAATGAAATATTGTGTTTCATACTTGGGATTTGTATAAATATGTGTATCATGTGCACATATCAATTCATATTCGATTTCGAGCTTTAATTAGCTTTCTGGAAGGTTATACGCGAACTGATGCGTAAATATAACCAGTTTAATGCAACAAACACTCTGGAACAGTGACATAGGCTTAAAATACCTTAAATAACCTTTACATAACTTAGAAATAAGTTTTGGAGGGTTTGGTATGCCGAAATCAAGTTTATTCGATCAAAGGGACTAATTTCGACAAACTGCGAAAGTATGCCGATTCGTACTGTGAAGAGCATTCCGGAACTTGATCATAAGTTAAATATTCCCTAAATATCCTTCACATAGCTTAGAAATAGGCTTTGAGGTGTTTGGTGCGCAAAAATAAACTTTTGGGTCAAACAGGGACTAAAAGCATCAAAAAGTGCATAAGTTTGCATTTTCGCGCAAATCTTACGTTCTGAATATATCCGGACATCCAAAAATTTATGTAATCATTAAAATATTTTATTTTAGTGTTTGGCATGATAAAATTCCATTCGTCGCGTAATTTGGATCGTTCGTCCGTTCATGTTTCGTCGTAATTAACCGAACAACGCAACCATACGACCAAACGAACCGACATCCGAGATGTTTTTGAGCATATTTCATGTTCTCTATACTTAAACTTCATTGTAGAGCCTTGAAAATGGGTTAACGGTGTTTAAATGCATCAAAAATGGCCTAAATGAGCTGCAGGGACCAAAACTGTCAATATTCAAAAGTTTCTGGACCCGGTACATGGTGGCGTCGCGCCACCACCTAATGGCTATGTGGTGGCAGCACGCCACCACCCCCATCTGGGCAGATTATCATGTTCAGCAACAGCAGGTCCATTTTCAGCATTTAACTTGAAGTTTAGGGTCCTTTTGTAACATTTGCAATACCGTTTGATGGTTTTGGGACACCCCTAGTATTACAAAACCTTGTGCCCACATGGACGGTCCAGGTTGAAGCTAGTTTATCAAGGAACGATCTTAACGGTTCTTCAAACTCTATATAAACCCGCTTGAATTTCTTTCATTCTTCACACATTTGTTCTCATCTTGCTCTAAGTTGAAGCTCTCAAAGCTTCATACCTGAGTATTTTGAGTTCAAATCTTCAAGTCTTGGACCTTTTGTAAGTTTTCCTTCATGCTTGTTCATGTATTTCAAGCATGAAAGTCAAAAAGTGTTTGACTTTCTGCTTTGACCTCGATTTGGTCAACACGAAGTTCGTTTGAACTTCGCAACGTGAGCGTAATCACAATGGTTATAGTCCCTTGTGACTATGCCTACTGATTACCACGTTGATTAGGTGTAGTGACGAGTCATAGTTTCGGTCAAAATGCGTATTTATGCGTATTTTGCAACCAAACTATTCTTTAGTATCAAAACCCTTTGTTTTGATATCAAACCTATTTTCAAACTTCGTTAAACATGTTTTAACATGTTTAGCTCGTCACTTTTAGTTTAGTGCTTGTGTAGAGTCGTAAGTCAAGCGGTCTAAACAACCGCTTACACTTTCGAACCCGACCCGTTTGGTCGATCTTTAGGATCCGACCAAGCATATATTGTGACCATAGTTGTATAGGGAATAACCTTCCGAGGTTATACCTTATGGTCACTACGTTTAGTTAGTTGTATGATAGGTAATTTATATGCCTTAGGAAAATGACCAAAATGCCCTTTTTACGCATAAATTCATTTTAAGCATATGTAACATAAATTTTGGCATCTAAACTGATTAGGCAACATTACTAGACATGTTAAGGCATATAATACTTGTCATAGGACTAGTTAAGCGGTCCGAACGCATTTTACGCGAGCGACGGTTAAAGTGGCGTAAGCTACCTTAACGAGTCGTAATGGGTCGTAAGCACTTAGGATAGGTTCCGTTTTAGTATGTAGGCTTTGTTAAACCATATCATATGAGTTCCAACACTCATTTGGTTTACGAAACCTCATCCTATCCGATCTCCCGATTTAGGTCCGGTTTATTAACATAGATACCTATATTAGGTGCCGTTTGTTTCCGTGATCCCTTTAGCATTGCTTGGTTGTTATCCAAAGACTTCTAAGCATCCTCAAGTGAGTACATAGTCCCCTCTTTTACTGTTTTCAAATGTTTTGGGGTGATACACATGTGCCTACTTGTTACTTTCGTGCTTTTTATGCTTTTATATCATATACTTGTTATGTTCATTAGAACACATACAATACATGATTTCATTATGTTTTGCTATGTATGTTCACTTAGCATGCTAGCACATTGATTTTTATATACTACATTTTGTTGCATATGTTCATCCAGCATATGGACACATTGTTTTACATTTTGAACTGTTTGCACTGTTGGAATTGTTTGATTTATGTGAACCGTTTGAAACTGATTGATTATGTGAACCGTTTGAAACTGATTGGTTATGTGAACCGTTTGGAACTGATTGATTGATGTGAACCGTTTGAGACGGTTTGAACCGTTGGGTTAGGGAAGTGATTAGGTAACGGGGCGGGTGTAATGTGTTAAAAGCATGGTGGATACGCCGCTTGTACTTCCTATATATAAGTGCTTTTAACACATTATATATCGTTGCATTATCTAGATCACTTGGGCAAGGTTTTCAAAACAAAGTTATATTACAAGGTTTTTCTACAATATAAAACATTCGAGCTTTACTTCAAAAACGATTTACAATTTGGGTTTACTTAAACAAATGTTTTGAGTAAGATTCATGGTATCGAGGTTTTATAAAACAAATCTGTTTTGATATGGTTATTTCAATTTACATTACAAGCATTTTACAAAACTTGGTATTCTAATTATCAATTAACAAAGGTGTACAAGTTATTTCCAAAATATAAACGAGCCATGAATCTGACACTCACATAAAACCTATGTACTCGCCGGCATTTTCATGCTGACGTATTTTCACATGTGTTTCAGGTACCCTAGTTGGTGATGTTTGATGATGATATTGATGCATGCTCACGTAGGAATGGACAAGGCCTTAGTGACTTAATAACAATGAAAGTCTATTTGATCATGTTTTGTTTCTAATTTCAATGTAATGTAATACATTCAATTCAATAAAACAGAACTTCAATCCATGTGTTATGAAACAATGATTCTGTTACGACACTCCCCGACGTTTCCACCGCGATTTGTTGTTTCACGCGGTCGGGGTGTGACAGAAAAGTTGGTATCAGAGCTCATGGTTATAGGGAATTAGGTTATTAGTAATGCTTTGACCTAGTCTATAACCTTCCTAGGACCCAAACGCGTGTTTACTTGCATTTAGTCATAAAACAATACCGTCACCTATCTTTAGGTGACAACCATAATAAGAACATAAATTTCGAATCTGCTTTGAAAACCAATCATCTGTTCTAGGATGATTTATTATAAGGTTTTGGACCTTCAAGGTTTTCAAAATCTCGTCAAAGTTTGGGTCTTATTAATGTGAACACATGCAATCCGGAAGGGTGGATGCCTGTATCCTGAGTTTTCTGTCTAAGGCTAGAGTGTTCGTACAAATCCACATAATCGGACCAGTCACTCTTACCTGGGAACTCTTAGGGTGAGTGTCACTTATAGGCTAAAGCATGTCTTCGCGATACATTATGAGGACCTATTTACTTTGATTCAGCTTTTGTGTGTCGTTTGTTTGCTTCGTGGTTCGAACAAATGACCATCATCCATGCTTATGGTCGGTAATTGTAACATCCTCACCCAATGCCATTTCATTTGTTTTTTCTCATGATTCATTTTTAGAATGCCTCCTCGACGTGACAATCAGATACCTAATGAAGAACTGGCAGCTATCATTACACAGTAAATGGCTGCTGCAATCCCAAACATCATTGCTCAATGTAACCAAGCCCTCAACAACAATAATGCCCCATGCAACTTCAAGACGTTCAACTCAGCTAAGCCACCAAAGTTTTCTGGGTCCCAAGGAGCAACTGCACTTCTGCAATGGTTCGAGAGTTTAGAGAGCACCTTCAGACATGTTCAGTGTCCAAACGAGCGAAAGGTAGAATTCGCATCTAGTGTTTTTGAGAAACGAGCTTTAACATGGTGGAATGGTGTGATGAGGGATTGGGGTGCTGAGGTAGCCCTGGCTCAAACCTGGGAAGAGCTTCGAGCTCTAATGATGAGGGAATTCTGTCCTCATCATGAGATTAGGGCATTGGAAAGGGAATTCGGCGATCTTAAGCAAGATAGTGGTGAGCATCGAGCCTACACGGACCATTATGAGGAGTTGAGTCTGTTATGCCCAAACATGGTTACGCCTTTGGATAAGGCAATCGAAAAGTACATTGATGGCCTCCCTGACTCAATGCAAGACATTATGACTGGTAGCAACCCCACTACAATTAGACATGCCATTGAGCTATCCGCTACCTTGACTGAATCTCAGACCAGGAAAGGTAAACTTTTTCGAAAGGATGATAAGAAACCGATCGAGGAATCGAAACCAAAGGATGAACAGACTGGATCCCCCAAGAAGTCAAAGAAGCGAAAGGCTTCTCAGAACTTTGCCGTGGTTGCTCACAATGATCAAGCCGTCCCCAACCAACCATCTCACCCCCCTGCTAGGAAGCCATACAACGGAACTGCACCCTTGTGCAATCAATGTAACCTTCATCATCATGCTGGTGTGAAGTGCCGTAAATGCCAAATTTGTGGATTTATAGGTCAAACAGCAAGAGTTTGCCCAGCTGCAGCTGCACCAAATCAAGCTGGCAACAATCCTGCTCAAGCTCGTTTTCCACCAGGTTCTTGCTTCAACTGTGGCGAGATGGGCAATTTCCGAAGAAATTGCCCAAAGCTTGCTAATGCGAATCCAGCACGGGGATGAGCATCTGACCGATTAAAAGACAACGCTGTTTAGAAATAATCAAGCTTTATGTATTATTTTCTTTTGTTGTCATGGTCTATGAAACAGTTGTTGTTGTTGTTGTTTATAAATAAATCCTTAATAAGGTACCTAAGGGTATTTTCATAAGTCCTTAATTGTTGTCTACCTTAATTCGAATATTATGTTTCCTTGTAAACAAAATCGAATTTTTGGAAGATCATCTTATCTTTTCAGATAGATTCTTGAGGACGTTGAAGTCCATCGACTGGGTTCCTGGTATACCTTGAATACCCATGTTCAAATTGATAACAAGATAATAACAATTAATAACAAACTGAAAACAAATTAGTAACCAAGAAAACAATGATGTGCTTGTGTGTTTATATGTTGACCTAATCAATGTTGTCTCAAGCTTGTTCAAATTTTATCCCCTTCACATTATAAACAAACTGTGCGGACTGTGCAAGGAATTATGTAATTATGGATGCATACATAATTATGGAATTTAGTGCACAGAAACCACAACAAGTTTTGTCATGTGTCTAGAGTTAACTCTATTCATTTCCATTTTTGATGAAGCACCCGTTGAGGAAAAATGAACTAGCTATTCATTTTTCATTTCTGAAAGAATATCCGTTGAGGGAAATGAATATCCGTTGATTATTCCTTCATTTCCATTTCTGAAGAATACCCGTTGAGGAAAATGACTCCGTCCGTTCATTTTCGTTTCTGAAGAATATCCGTTGAGGGAAATGAATATCCTTTTGATTATTCCTTCATTTCCATTTCTGAGGAAGAATATCCGTAGAGGAAAAAGAATCGTTCATTTTCACTTCCGAAGAATATCCGTTGATTATTCCTTCATTTCCATTTCTGAAGAATACCCGTTGAAGAAAATGACTCTGTCCATTCATTTTCGTTTCTAAAGAATATCCGTTGAGGGAAATGAATATCCTTTTGATTATTCCTTCGTTTCCATTTCTGAGGAATACCCGTTGAGGAAAATGACTCCGTCAGTTTATTTTCGTTTCTGAAGAATATCTGTTGAGGGAAATGAATATCCTTTTGATTATTCCTTCATTTCCATTTCTGAGGAATACCCGTTGAGGAAAATGACTCCGTCCGTTCATTTTCACTTCCGAAGAATATCCGTTGAGGGAAATGAATATCCGTTGATTATTCCTTCATTTCCATTTCTGAGGAATACCCATTGAGGAAAACGACTCCGTCCGTTCATTTTCACTTCCGAAAAATATCCGTTGAGGGAAATGAATATCCGTTGATTATTCTTTCATTTCCATTTCTGAAGAATACCCCGACCACGTAAAACAACAAATCGAGGCGAAAACATCGAGGAGTGTTGTAAAAGAATCATTGTTTCACAACCATGGATTAAATAGTTTCATTTTATTGAATTATTGAACTCATTGTTTTATTACAAATCAGATAATTACAAATATTGTCTTTCAAGTTTTAAAGTTGCTAAGGCACGAGTCCATCCTATGTATATCATGCATCAACAATCATCACATAGCAGCACCTGAAACATATGTAAAAATAGGTACGTCAGCATAAAAATGTCTGTGAGATACATAGGTTTTATTAATGCAGGATTCATGACTTGTAAGTTTAAAAGAATGTTTAACAAAAGTAGTCATGAACTTAAAAATGTTTTTCTTTATAAATCATGCGAAAATTGATAAGAAATCAGATGATATAAAAGAATAATGAATAGATAAATAAATAACCAAGTAAAAAGAGTTTGTATAAAATATGTTGTTTGTAAAACAAAGTTTTGATAAAAAGGTTTGTAGTATATAATAAAATATACCTTGGTTTTAAGAAAGTCGGATAAGTAATATATTAAAATATATTTTAGTTTCAAAATCGATAAACAGATAGTATATCAAATATACTTTAGTTGTTAAAATAATAGTTTTCGGTAGTACATCATAAGTATACTTTGGTTTAAGAATGAAAATATCGGTAGTATATCATAAGTATACTTTGGTTTTGTAAATAACATATCAAACTATGCTTTGGCTTTGAAAATAACATATCAATTATGTTTTGGTTTTGAAAAGAACATATCAATTATGTTTTAGTAAATAACAAAATATATGTTGGTTATGTACATAGTATATCAAATTATACTTTGGTATACAATATCACATATGGGAGCATATCAAACTATACTTTGGAAGTATATCAAAATATACAAAAGAAAATGTGATTTAGAATTCATTCAAACCTTAGTGTATCAAACTACACCTTAGAGACTATAGAAATACCACAAAGGCAATTTCTATTTGGATAAAATTTGGTTTTTGACATTCCATACAACATGAATGGGGTGTCTAGTCCTATAGCGCTATATCATACTACCAATCGGTTTGGTGAATGTATTAAAATAAGTACAACCCAACAATTAATTTTATAATCTTTGAAAAATTAATGTTTAAATAATAGATAATCAATCAATTTGTCAAAAGATAAGTACTAGCATGTATAATCAATTTATACTTTAAAATCATGAAAATAACAATTAGGCACACATGTTTCACCCCAAAACATTTGAAAACAGAAAAAGAGGGGACTATGTACTCGCTTGAGAATGCTTAGAAGACTTGAATAACAACCAAGCAAAGCTAGAGGGAGCACGGAATCAAACGGCACCTAATATAGGAACTATGTTAACATACCGGACCTAAATCGGAAGATCGGATAGGATGAGGTTTCGTAAACCAAATGAGTATTGGAACTCATATGATATGGTTTAACGAAGCCTACATACTAAAATGAAACCTATCCTAAGCCTACATATTTTAACGTGTCGTTCGCGCAAAAGCGCGTTCGAGACGCCTAACTCGTCCTATGACAAGTATTATATGCCTAAACATGTTACATAATTTGTTTAAGTGACAAAAGTTAAGTTACATATGCTTAAAATCCAATTATGCATGAAAAGGGCATTTTGGTCATTTACCTAAGGCATATAAACTACCTATCATACAACTAATTAAACTAAGTGACCATAAGGTATAACCTCAGAAGGTTATTCCCTATGCAACTATGGTCACATAATATGCTTGGTCGGATCCTAACGATCGACCAAACGGGTCGGGTTCGAAAGTCTAAGCGGTGGTTTCGACCGCTTATCTTACGACCCTATACAAGCACTAGACTAAAAGTGACGAGCTAAACATGTTGAAACATGTTTAACTAAGTTAGAAAACAAGTTTGATATCAAAACAAATGGTTTTGATACCCAAGAATAGTTTGGTTACAAAATACGCATAAGCACGTATTTTGATCGAAACTATGACTCGTCACTACGCCTAATCAACGTGGTAATCAATAGGTATAGTCACACGGGACTATAACCATCGTGATTACGCTCACGTTGAAAAGTTCAAATGAACTTCGTGTTGACCAACTCGTGGTCAAAGAAGAAAGTCAAACACTGTTTGACTTTCATGCTTGAAATACAAGAACAAGCATGAAGGAAACTTACAAAGGGTCCAAGCTATGAAGATTTGAACTAAAAAATTCTCAGGTATGAAGCTTCACAAGGAGAGCTTAAACTTAGAGAAGATGATTGAGATCAAGTGTGAAGAAGATGAAGTGAAAATGGTGGGTTTATATAGATTTTCCACAACCGTTAGGATTGTTCCCAGTGTAGTTTCAAGACCTTCAATTCAGCCAAACCGCTAAAATTTTATCGGTCTGAAGGAGCAACCGCACTCCTACAGTGGTTCGAAGGTATAGAGAGCGCATTCCGCCATGTTCAGTGTCCTAATGAGCGCAAGGTAGACTTCACTTCGAGTCTCTTTCAAAGGAGAGCACTCACTTGGTGGAATGGTATTATGAGAGACCGAGGTGTCGAAGTAGCAATGGAACTAACGTGGGATGAATTTAAGGATCTTATGAAGAAAGAATTCTACCCACGAAGCGAAATAAGGGCACTTGAAAATGAGTTCTATTATCTGAAACAGGATAGTGGGGAAAACCGCGCCTACACTGACCGATTTGAACAGTCCAGCCTACTTTGCCCCACTATGGTCACACCTTTGGATCGGGCCATTGAGAAATACATCGATGGTTTACCTGACCCTGTCCAAGACATTGTCACTGGCAGCCAACCTACAACGCTTAGGGAGGCTAAGGAATTGGCTGCAATCTTAACCAACTCCCAGGTTAGAAAAGGTAAACTGTTTCGAAAAGGAGACAAGAAACAAAACACTGAATCTGTTAACGAGAATTCGAAAGGAACAAAGGCCGAATCTTCTAAAAGTTCTAGGAAGCGCAAGGCTTCAAAGAATTTTGCAATTCCTGCACCTGTTCCACTAAACTCAGTAAAGGGATTTTATCATGGAAAGCCCCTCAGTGCAATCATTGCAATTATCATCATGCATCAAATTCCCCTTGTCGCCAGTGTACAACTTGTGGTTTATTTGGACATCTAGCTATAACCTGTCGTATCCAGAACCGAGCAGCCCCTACTCAGACTCGCCCAAGAGCATGTTTCAATTGTGGTGCCTTAAATCATTTCAAGCAAAACTGCCCCAAGCTTGCTAATGTTAATGGACGAGTATTCAACGTCAACGAGGCTCAAGCTAATGATCAAGCGCTTATGATCATTTGAACCTCTAAATTTCCTGTTTATTTTCAAGAACAATGTACATATTTTAACTATGTTTGTAATGACAAAATAAATATCAAGAAGTTTATCTTTATCTTTGTTATTCAATTTTCAATTTCAAGCTCTAATATGATTACACAATGTGTGGTTTCAAATTTCATGCTAATTTTGAGGATTTCGTTCTTTAAGAACAAAGTTCTATAATTTAGCATAATATGATTGCACTCCGGTGCATTCGTACGAACATGGTAACATGATCGATACGAATACTATGAACAAGTTAATACTATTTTATGATCATAACATTACATACATGATTTATTTATCTAACATGTATAGTACCTGATTGTAAATATAATTTACTTCGTATGTTGATATAACGTACTTAATACATTTTTTTAGTATGTTAATTTAGCGTACCTAGCACATGATTCGAGAACATTTTCTTGATATGCTTACATTATGATGATAATGTATGATTAGTATATGTTGCATTCTACCTGTTTGGTTAATATGAAACATATATTTATAAACATTCGTACTAGAATAGAACACCTACTACTAAATTTGTTGTATACAAAATAAGTAGTGTTATCATTGCTAGTATGAAATACGATTCGATTTGGCAGATATTATGTTGTGATAATGTTTAGTTGATTTAGACGATAGTTCGACCTTATTATTTGTTTACCCTCGCTTAACAAGAGGAGCTATGTGGACCATGTGACGAAACGAGTAATTATGGGTGCACACTTAATTATGAGCTTCGACGCATGAGAATCATAGTAAGCCTTGTTAAGTATGGTGGCATAAAATCTAGAGTGATTAAGGTAACGGGAGAACTATGATGTGATAAGAACACGGTGGATACGCCGATGGTACTTGCTATATATAAGTGTTCTTATTGTGGTATTCTTCAGAACGTTTCTAAGATCCCTTGGTGATTTTATGTTATCTTGGACCATTAGGTGATTATATGCTTAATTTTTATTTGTGTGGTTATTTACAATAAACAAGAACAAGTACATTCTTTAACTTAAATCAAGCCGACCGGGAGTATAATGTGGTGTTAAAGGTGACGATCTTAATGCCATATGTATGTTGACCCGTCTCCTATGCATGGGATGCTCATGGTACATTGGAGGTACCTCGTTGGACATTAGAAACCGAGTACGTGAAGGGCTTGAATGTACACCCCTTTATTTGCTAGGAATTATACTAGGAGCTTAGTATAACATAGTGCCATACTTAAATGATTTTTGAACACTAGTCGACTATCACAAGTTTCAAAGGGTTGAACACCATGAGATACATTGAATATCCCAAATTACATTTTGAATTCCCTAAAATTTCCAAATGATGCTCCGCATCTTTGGGATCTAGCAATCTGCTTATCCATTAGTTGTTTCAATTCCACTCCACGGTCTCCTTCGAATAAATTTCGGGACGAAATTTCCTGAAGTAGGGGAGACTGTGACACTTGTGCTCCGTAAACACACACGATATAGGAAACTATCTTTTATCAAGGAAACAATGTGTTTTGGTCTCAAAAATTTGTTTATTTTCGTTTTACAATTTCACGTTTTGATTCTAGTTCATTTTCAAGCCTTAAATCGCTTTCTAGATAGTTATACGCGAACTGGTACGTAAACGTAATCAGTTTAATGCGGCAAACACTCCAGAATAGTGACATAGGCTTAACATACCTTAAATAACTTTTATATAACTTAGAAATAGGTTTTGAAAGCTTTGGTGTGTCAAAAACAAGTTTATTCACACTCAGGGACTATTTGCGTCAAACTGCGAAAGTCTGCTGATTCACATAGTATCGAACATTCTGGAACTTGATCATAAGTTAAGCATGCCCTAAATATCCTTTACATAGACTAGAAAAAGGCTTTGAGGTGTTAGGTGCGCAAAAATAAACTTACTTGATCGGCAGGGACTGAAAGCGTAAGTTTGCATTTTCGCGCATATCTTACGTTCTGAATATATCCAGACATCCAAAAATTTGTGTAATCATTAAAATATTTTATTTTAGTGATTGGCATGATAAAATTCCATTTGTCGCGTAATTTGGATCGTTTTTCGCGTCCGTTCGTGTTTCGTCGTAATTAACCAAACAACGTAACCGTACGACCAAACGAACCGACATCCGAGATGTTTTTGAGCATATTCTAAGTTCCCTATACTTTAACTTCATTTTAGATCCTTAAAATGAGGTTAACGGGGCTTAAACGCGTCAAAAATGGCCTAAATGAGTTGAAGGGACCAAAACTGACATTTTTTGAAAGTTTCTGGATCTGGCATATGGTGGCGTCACGCCACCACTATGTGGTTTTGCCGTGGCACGACGCCACGGCCTCATCTGGGCAGAAAAACCCATTTTCAACAAATTTCAGTAATTTTCAGCAAACGACTTGAAGTTCAGGGTCCTTTTTGTAACATTTGCAATACCGTTTGATGGTTTTGGGACACCCCTAGTATTCCAAAACCATGTGCCACACTTGTAAGGTCCAGATCGAAGCTCAATTATCGAGGAACGATCCTAACGGTTGTGGAAAATCTATATAAACCCACCATTTCACTTCACCTTCTTCACACTTGATCTCAATCATCTTCTCTAAGTTGAAGCTCTCCTTGTGAAGCTTCATACCTGAGAATTTTTTAGTTCAAATATTCATAGCTTGTACCCTTTGTAAGTTTCCTTCATGCTTGTTCTTGTATTTCAAGCATGAAAGTCAAACAATGTTTGCCTTTCTGCTTTGACCACGATTTGGTCAACACAAAGTTCGTTTGAACTTTGCAACGTGAGCGTAATCACGATGGTTATAGTCCCTTGTGACTATACCTACTGATTACCACATTGATTAGGTGTAGTGACGAGTCATAGTTTCGGTCAAAATGCGTATTTATGCGTATTTTGCAACCAAACTATTCTTGGGTATCAAAACCGTTTGTTTTGATATCAAACTAGTTTTCAAACATCGTTAAACATGTTTAACTCGTCACTTTTAGTTTAGTGCTTGTGTAAGGTCGTAAGTCAAGCGGTCTAAGCAACCGCTTGACTTCCGAACCCGACCCGTTTGATTGATCATTAGGATCCGACCAAACATATTTTCTGACCATAGTTGTTTAGGGAATAACCTTTCGAGGTTATACCTTATGGTCACTTCCTTTAGTTAGTTATATGATAGGTAGTTTATATGCCTTAGAAAAATGACCAAAATGCCCTTTTTGCGCATAATTTCATTTGAAGCATATGTAACACATGTTTTGACATCTAAACTGATTTTATTACCTAATTAGATATGTTAAGGCATATAACACTAACTATCAAATTTGCATGCATCCGTACAATTAATTAACTATGATTAGTGCCTAATGACTGTGCTGACTTACAATTTATGACTTGAATTATGTTCTGATTTCTACATCATATTTACATGTGCATCACATTTCATGCTGTCACATCATTTTTACATACAAACTT
>JARYGA010039924.1:0-19582 GCA_030545235.1 Helianthus tuberosus
CGGTTCAGCTCGAAACGGTACGGGTCGAAACGGTTCGCGTCGAAACGGTTCGCGTCGAAACGGTTCGCGTCGAAACGGTTCGCGTCGAAACGGTTCGCGTCGAAACGGTACGGGTCGAAACGGTTCGCGTCGAAACGGTTCGGCTCGAAACGGTACGGGTCGAAACGGTAATTAACTCTTTAATTTTTTATATTTACTCTATAAAATATAATAAACAATTATGTTAGAGAACTTTTTAAAAAATTAAATTAAACAATTGTATTTTATAGAGTAAATATAAAAAATTAAATTAAAAAAATTATCATTTAACAGAACTTTTTAACTAGGTTAGAGATTTGGATGAAAATGGCAAAAATGGCCAAACGTGAGGGGCAAAATGGTTTTTAAACGTCATTTTAGACGAAAATGGCAAATGTGCCCAAACCTCAGGGGCAAAATGGTACCAAACTGTCATTTTGGACGAAAATGGCAAATGTGCCCAAACCTCAGGGGCGAAAATGGCAATTAACTCTTTATATTTTTATAAAGGAAATCCGAGTTATTTGATGTTCGAAATAAATAAATAAACTATGTTTATTTTTATAAAAGAATTGTTGAAATTTCGAAGTTTAGAATAAATATAATAACTATATTTGTTGTTGTAGTTAATATCTGAATCGTCGTTTTGTTTAAAACAATTGTGATAACCATATTTGTTTTGTAATTTAACTCGAATCCGTAAAGTTTGTCTTATAATAAAACACATTTTGTTTACGGTTTTCTCAAAAAACGGGCAGAGTTTCCTCTGTTTTTGGACGCCCCCGACAACACAAGTTGTCGTTATTTTTCAAAATTCAATCAAGATTCAATCACCAATATAAATATTTTTGTAATAATGACAAAATATAAACTAAACACTAATCCATTCGGTTTGAGCTCGATTTCGCGTATTTAACAAAAACTATATAAAAACATAAATATTAAACGCGTCGTTAACTTTTACCAAGTCTTCGTGTCGAACATCGAAACGCTTGACTGAGTTGACCGAGTCAACTGTGTTGACTCGGTTTGACCGAGTCAACCGAACCTTGAAATCCGAACCACACCGTTTGTCATCGAAGGCCTTTGACCGTTGACCTGAGCCGTTGACCAGATGTGACCCAAACCAAACCATTCTGACTTTGACCAAGTTTGACCAGGTTTGACCCAGTGTTAACCGGGTTGACCCGAACTACACCAGATCTGACCCGAGCCGAGACGTCACCCGAAGATGAAAAAATCTGATATAAAACTCGAACCCAAACTCAGAACTGCATACGATCCGAACAACCCACTAAACTGAACCATACTTGAACCACTGTTGTTTGACCCGAACTAAAACTCGGGAGCACAAAATTTGAGATGGATCTAACACCCAAACCAAGACTTGAACCTTACCCGAAGCTGAATCACCTCCAACGTCGCCTGAGATGTCGTCGGCCGCCGTCAACCACGGCCTCAACCAACACTAATCACCGCCATCATCAATCATCTTTGAAAAATCAGCAGGTCCTTGACATCAGTGAATCTCACCGCTGTTGGTGCATATGTCTGTTGACTTCGTCTTGTAGCGAGTCTTGTAAATAGATTGATAGATCAAGACACGTAGTTCAAGAGAATAGGAAAACAGGACTGAACTAGTCCACCTCGTACGAAGTGGCAGTTCGTGCGAACTGGCAGCACCAGTTCGTGTGACCTGGCTGTACTAGTTCATGCGACTTGAATCTCCTATAAATAGTGGTCTTGAGATTTCATTTGTAACTTTCTGATTCCGGTAGCGAAGCTCTGCCGAAGTGTCGCCAGCTCTTGTAACGTTGTGAAATCAATACAATCGACATTTAATCTACTTCTAAGTGCATATCAAGCTGAATGAAGATCAAATCACTGAATTCTGCCTCTGATTTGGTTAAGAACTCTTCTGATCGACTCGTTTAGATCGATTCCCCGATCCTACAAGTGGTATCAGAGCTCAGGAGGAAGAGTTCTTACCATTTCAGCTTGTTTTCATCGAAAAATCTGATTTCTACTCACTTCTACTCACTTTTCTACACTTCTTCATCAAATTCACTATGATTTCACGGATAAAATGATCTGATTTTCACATATAACACGTAAAACTGAGTTTTAATCAATCCTTGAACAAATCAGACCTAAAATCAACCTAAACTCAATAAAACTGACCAAACCACGTGAAAATTTTGTTCAGATCGTTCGAAATGTATCAGGTCGGGTGAAATAACTTCCAGTTCGCACGAGGTGATCATCCAGGTTGCACGAACTGAGCTTCAGATCGTTTGACATAGAGTTTCAGGTAACACGGGGTGGTCAAATCGCACGGGGTGGTCAAATCGCACGGGATGAACCAGTTCAGGTCATACGAGGTGTTTGAGAGTGTATCAGATTGTTTGAAGATTATCAGTTCGCACGAGTTGCTCACATCGTTTGAACTTTGTGAATTTTTAAAACCGAAACATGGAAAACGAATTTTACAACGCATTTGCTACGCTGATCACTATGGCTCAGAACGTGAACTTAGAAATTGAAATGGGCAGCATGCAAAAACCGCCTAAGCTCATGAACATCGAGGAGTATAGTGGATGGGTGGAACGTTTCGAAAATTGGGTTCAAGCGAATCACTTAGAAGCATGGGAATGTGTTGAAGAACGATATGTTAGACCGATTGATGAATACGTAGAGATTGTTGCTATTAAAGATTTAGATGCTGATGAGAAAAAGAAATACAAAAGTGAAAAAATGATGATCAGTATATTGCAACAAGCTATTAAAGAAGACATCTTGATTTTATTGCAACACAACGGAAGTGCACACTCAATGTGGAAAGCACTAAAAACGAAGTTTGTTGGAAGTCAAGACATGATCAAGAACAAAAAATCGCTTTTGAAGAAAGAATTTGATCTATTTCGTGGATTGAAAACTGAAAACACCAAAATGATCATAGAAAGATATTGCAATTTGGTGGTTAACATGAAGCGTTTGGATATCAAGAAAGATAGAGAAGAGTGGGTTGAAAAATTGGCCGATGGATTGCCACAAGATGTTTGGGGCACGTATCTTATGATTCTGAAAAATAATGGTGAATTTGCGAATCTATCGCTGAGCAAGTTTATTGAAAAGCTCAAAGTTCAAGAGATGGAACAACAGAAGATGGAGAAAATGAAGAATTCTAATGGTGAACAGGACATTGGTTTATACTACAAAGGAAGTATGGTTGATAAGACCAACATTGCACCAAAGATTGAAACTGCATTTAACGCAAACAATTCTTCTGGAGAGTCATCTCAAGGATCAAACAAAAGATTCTCTTCATATCCATCATTTGATCCAAATTTTTCAGCTGCCAATAATGGCCAAGTACTACAGTGCAACATTGCATTACATCTTCAGAATAGTCAAAATTTATCGGAAGAGGTTGCCAAAGGTCACATGTCTTTATTGGTGACTGTTTTAGAGTCTTATGAAAGTTTAGTGGCAGGAAGGATTGGTAATCCAATGTTAACCAAAGAGGATTACGATCAGATTGATGCAGAAGAGATGGAACTAATGGATATAAAGTGGTGTATGGTTAGTGTGTTGAGAAGAGCTGAGAAGTTTAAACAGATCACTGGAAGAGATGATTTCCGTGATGCTGGAACTTCACCTTTGGGTTTTGATAAATCTAAAGTTACTTGTTTTCGTTGCAGGGAGAAGGGGCACTTTAAGCGAGAATGCACAAATCGAGAAGCAAGTGGAGCTCAAAATCCATTCGGTAATAATGATTATCATCGAAAAGCGATTTATCATCAAGTTGCTCCGCATCAACAACAATCACCACAAACTTCACATGCTAGGAAGGAGCTGATCGAAGAGCCATCAAAGAAAGCTTATCTAGTTCATCAAGACGATGAGAGAATTCCAGAAGGTTTCAATTGGGATGATTATGATTCTAACAGACCTTCAAATTCTAAAGCATTTGTTGCTCAAATTTTTGAAGATTCAACTGCTGAAGATGAAATGGCGTATGCTTATTACGAATCTCAGCAATTCAGTCCTAAAAAGACAGAAGAAGAACCAGTTTCAAAAGAAGAAGCTTCAGAAAAGGCACCTATCTTTGATCACTCATCAGATGAAGAGAGTGATAATGACAATGAAGAAATTCAAAAACTTGAATTTTACAAAAAAGAATTTTCACCTGACAGGTATAATTTGTACTTTGCAGGAAAAATGGAAGAGATCAAAGAAAGACAAGCTGCGAAAAAGAAGAATCATAAGGCAGCAACTGTTAAAGAAAAAGTCAAACCTGAAGAAAGTGTTCGAGTAGTGAAGAAGCAGGTTAAAGAAAATCCAGCTATCAAGGCTGAGAAGGAATCTGATACTGAAAAGATGCCTGAGAAGTGTGAAAATTGTGATACTGTGAAAAGGCACAACAACAAATTGATTCATAACATGAACAGATTGAAAGAATCTTATGATGTGTTAAACAAAGCTATGAATCAATATAGCAAGTCAAACAATGAACAAGCGATTGCTATGAAGACACTCAATGGAGCGTTCATGACAAAGCAGAAAATCATCAATCAGTACATTGAAAAATGTGCTGAACTTGAACAAAAATTGGAAACTCAAAGGATAGAAACTGAGAGGGTAAACAGGTTATTGAAAAGTTATTCATGTGCTTCTTATGTGATTGACAGGATTTACCCTACAGTAGAAGGCATGAAAGCGTTTGAAGAGGAGAAACCTGAAGTAAAGGATACTAGTAAGAAACATAGTACCAATTATCCAAAGTGTCCTCTTCCGCTTGAAGAAGGATATTCTCCACGAAATCCTAATTCAGAAAGAGTCAAAAAGGCAACCAATTTAAAGTGGGAATCTGAATCTTCAGATAGATTGCCAGACAACATTAACGTTACATTCACATCGTCTGACATTGATCATGAGTCTGAGTTAATAAAGAAAGTGGTCGATCAGGTGTTGGATAAGGATGAGGAGTCAGAGTCAAAGTCTGAATCTAAGAGTTCAAAGTCAAAGTCTGAATTTGACACTTCAAGTCCAATAGTCGAAAAGGACAAAAGGGTTTACAATAATGATTTTCTGATATCAAAAAATAATTTGAATGACGAAACATTCAAAGTAGCATATACTTTGAATGACTCCGACAAATTATATTCTAATGAAGAATTTCCAATAAGAGGTGTTAAAACTGAAATGATTAAAAAGGTTTTCAAATTAACAGAAATTAATATTTTTGAAATAAAAGATGTAAAACTTTCTAAAACACCTAAACAATACACCTCAAGAGTTCAACAAAGGTTAAGCAAGAAAAAGGGTTACAGTTCTGGTTCGGGTTATCGAAAGAAACCAAACCATAACAGTAATTTCAAAAAGAAAGGATTAGGTTTTATTCCACCAGAAACTCATAAAAATGAGAAAATTTATAAACCAAAAACTATATTTGTTTCAGGGGCAAGTTCTGAAGAAGAGGAAAAGAGCTCATTCTGGAAGCAGACGAACAAAGAATTCCTTGCTAAGAAGCAAGAGGGAATGAAGAATGATGTTGCTCAGAAAAAGGAGACAAGAACCTGTTATCAATCACATCGCCTGGAACTGTCTAAAGGCAAACAACACACAACAGGGAGTGTCTTCTAAACTCAAAGAAAAAGTGGTTGATAATGAACCACCAACCGAACAATTTCAAGTGTTCAAAAATTCAAAATTTGAGGTTGGTGATAGTTCAACACGTTTCTACAAAAGAAATGTGAATCTTAACAACCAAAAGTGGGTTGTTAAGAATCAGATGTTAAATCTGGCGATGAGTTTGTTTCTTCGGAAGCAAAGGAGCCACTTTCTGGCGATGAATCTGACTCTTCAAAGTCAGAAGAGCCACAAGTTGAGCTAAAAAGTGATAACTCCGTTCCAACAATGGATGATGCAAATTTTCCACCATTGTCAAATGGAAACTTAAAGCAAAAAATTGGCAAAGTTGAGATTTCAAATCAATTCTTTTCTGAAAAGAAAGAATTTGATGTTGAAAAAGCCTTTAACCCTAAAGTTCTAAATATTTTTGGAAAAATGGTTGACGGGAAGGTCAAAGGGGTAAAGGAATTCTATGAAAAGAAGAAGAAAGGAAAGAAACCGAGTGATGATGACTCGGAATCACCCAAGGACCGTCAGGTTTGGGTGAATCTCTTTAACTGAATATCCTGACTTGCCGGAACTCACAAGTTGGTAATTGGGGAGTAGGAATCGGCATCTTTCTTGAGAAATTCACAACTGTGATATTTCGACTTACAAGTAGTATTGTTGATAAGAACCTACAAGTGGTTAATCAAGGTCATTAAGTTGAACTTGATTTAACTTTCATACAAGTGGTAATTTGAAAACAATGTGATGAAACCCCATGTTTGTGAAATGACAAACAAATTAATTTTCCGGAAAAACCATTTTGATTAAAACAAACTTAAGTGTTTTGAAATCATAATGGGAAAATAGTTTGTTGACAGGGGAAGTTCTGATTGTTTAAGCCAAGTGGATGGAGATTTGAAGCAATTCACATCAGTTTTTCAGTTTATTTGTACAGTTTATTGCGTTTATTTTCAAAATTTCCGGAAAATCAAAAATTGAAAGATATTTTTGATTTTAGGGGGAGTAAAAAATTTAGGAATTTTGAAAATTTGAAAAATCTAAAAACATGATAAAATCTAAATCCAAAAACATCGAAAAATTCAAAATGAGTTTTGTTGTGAAAAAGAGGAAATGATAGTACATCAGTAGACAATCACAGTACGCTAAAGAATTGGAAAGTTAAAATGTGATAAAGGGTCCAGTAGGTTTTTACACGCTTAATAGATTGTTTTCGAGATATAAACCTAAATATCAAATATTTACTTATTTCGTGGGGAACATCTCTCGGATATATAGGTAACCCCTGAAATTTTGTTTGAAGGGCTTTCTATTTCTGACATACTAGGTCTTTGTGCGTGATGATATCTGGGGTATTATACTAGGACTTCTGATTTTGCGGGAGCAATAGCCTAGTCCTCGTATAATACTTTTCATTGCTTTAATCATAAAGCCCACCCTCAGCATAAAAAAATGATGAAACATTGAAAAATGCTAATCATGTGCTGTTGAAGAAAAGATCCCTAAACGGGACACACCTAAAAGTCGAGCCATCATCTCTTTGTCTGAATGGAAGTTCTAACCTGAGCTCTCATGGTCTTGCATTACCCGTTTATAGATATCATTAGTGTACATTCACCTGTAAGACTGAATATAGTAGTCTGGATACGGGAGTATATTCTGAGGTGGGACACGCGAATAAGTTAAGTGCTTAAAACACTAATCTCGTATCTCAAAACTGTAGGATCGGTTTGTGACCCAAACGAGTCGTTCAGAAGAGATTTTATCCGTTTCAGAGGCGGAAACTAAGACACGAATATAGAAACAGCTTGAATATCACTTTAACCTTCTTGTATATTGATTTAACAACTATTACATGCACAAAATATACCGGCAGCACTTCGGTACCTATCCCTATTCTCTGGTCTGTCACCTTCAAATGACAAATGACAAGCCTATATATAGTGCTAGCATGACACCTTGAAATGACACATACACAGTTCAAGCTATCAGACATCTCAAGCTATCAGACATCTCAAGCTAACAGACATCTCAAGCTAACAGACATTTCAAGCTAACAGACATTTCAAGCTAACATACAAATTACAAAACCAGATCCGCAACGCAACCAGACTCGATATTAAGACGAAGACGACAGATGAATGCACTAACAGACTCCCCCTCAGATGTTGACGAGTCTTAAGTGTCGAGACTTCGCATCTTCAGTCTTTATCAGTCTCTTTTCTTTCTTAACATATACCAAGATCTTTTCTTTGGCTCTAGTCTCGTCAGACTCCCCCTCTCATCATGATGGGATCGCCATCTGGAATAAGCTATTACCTTGAGATTGCATCCTGGCTTTAACTCTGTTTAAGCTCATCTCCTGCACAATCTTCTCACAAACACATAAGTTTTTACTTAAATCAATAAGAAAAACTTACTGGTAATAGTTATATCAAGTTCAAATTAATGACCCTGATTAACTAATCTCAACTTCTTTCTCAAATCAAAATTTTTCAATTCAATACACACACTCCCAAACCAGTTCATCATGTTCAGCACTTGAAGTTTTGAAAATCAGCTCTTCAACATCAGTTGTCGAAAATCTTTTTGGATTTTTCAAAATTTATGCTAAAACACTCTGAAAATCTTTTTGGATTTTTATAACAAAGAAATGCAGAAAAGAAATATTTACATACAATATTTTTAAGAGTTTGTGTAAGAGGATCATATCAATTTTTGACAAGTCACAAGCACCGTTAAGCTTTAAACATATTCAGTTTTAAACGATTCACGTAGATTGACGATATTGTTGTCCACTTAAACTCAATCTAAAAACTTTCGAAATGCTTATCGATACGTTAAGGTATATTAATTTTGCACTAAATTCTTATGGACCCCACGATCTCAGCATATCCCCTCATCATGCAATACACTAACTCAAGTAATGCCTTTAAACTTTTATCAACTGTGATTTGTGCGAAAATAAAGCAGAATGTTTAAACATTAACAATCAGGTCGATACTTCCGTATACGCAGAGAAAGTCCAATGTTTAAACAAAATAAGAAAAATAAAACAAGTTGAAGTTGTTTAGGCTTTAACCACCAGGTCGATACTTCCGTATACGCAGAGGAAGTCCAAAGCTTAAACGAAACACCAAAGAAAATAAAGCAGAACGTTTAGGCAACAACATCCAGGTCGATACTCACGTATACGCAGAGGATGTCCGATGCTTAAACAAAATAAAGAAATAAAACAAGTTTAAGTCTTTGCAAAATGAAATGCACAATCACAACGACTTTTCAGCAAAGTTGTGAAAGTTCACAAACTTAACCAGTTTTATGTCTTTCGACAATCAGCAATTACTGAGTAGGCACACAGTCAAGAAGGACAAAACTAAGTACTATGCTTTCAATCATGTTTCCCACTAGAACTAGGCTTTTCATTTAAGTTTGTATCATTCTCGCAAATCTACTAGTCTAGCTGAGCCTACCGTCACATCTTTAGTAAGATCGTTTATCACATTTTATCTCTCCATTTCTTTAGCATGCTGTGATAGTCCAACTGATCTACTATCATTTCCTCTTTTTGACAACAAAACTCATTTTTGCATTTTTTAATGTTTTTGACATTTTCAAATTTTCTATTTTTGTTTTAATTTTTACTCCCCCTAAAATTAAAATATGTCTCAATTTTGATTTTCTGGGAAAATTTGAAAACAAGTTGTACAAGAAATGTGACAACATGATGAGAATTAGTTCAATTCCCCATTCACTTGGCATAAACAATCAGAACTCCCCCTGACAACAAAACATTTTCCCATAGTGATTTCAAAACACTTAAGTTTGTTTTAATCAAAATGGTTTTTCCGGAAAATTAGTTTTGTCAGTCATTTCTCAAACATGGGGATCATTCATCACCTGGTTCTTTCAACCACTTGTAAAAACTAACATTTGTGATTTGAACACCAAAACCACTTGTAGAAAATCAAGTACAACTTAATGTCCCTGATTTACCACTTGTAAGTCGAAATATTACCGAAGTGAATTTCTCAAGAAATATGCCGATTCCTTCTCCACTCTTACCAACCTGGGAGCTCCGGCAAGTCAGGTTTTTCTTTTAAACAGATTCACCCAAGCCTGACTGACCTTGGGTGATTTTGAATTCTTGTTCAACAATGGTGGAAAATTTGCATCATCCATTGTTAGACCAGAATTCTCAACTTTTACCTCAACAAATGGCTCCTCTGGCTTTGACGAACCAGATTCATCGCCTGAATGTGGCTTGTCTGACTTTGATGAGCCAGATTCATTGTCAACACGTAGCTCCTTTGTTTTCGAAGAAACAGATTCATTGCCAGAAAGTGGCTCCTTTGTTTTCAAAGAAACAAATTCATCGCCGACTTTTATTGGAACCCAATCCACTCTAGATTTAGGTTTTCCAAATTCATCAACTTGTGACATAAATGACTTTTCACAATTTCTTTTATATTAAAAAACTTTGATAAAAATTTTGTCTGAAAAATTAACTTTCTTTGATTGTTTATCAGTTTGATTAGTCAATTTTTCTTTTGTTACTCTCTCTTTTGTCCTCAGATTTGTATCTGATGAATTCGTTTTGCCTGACTGATCATTTGAGCAAATCGATTCATCAGAACTTTTATCTGAATTACCAATTGTACCCGAGGACAAAATCCTTTCGAGATACTCTCTCGCTTTCTTCCTCTTCTTCCTCAGTCTGTCTTTTTGCCCCTGAGAAAGCTTCACTTTCTTTTCTTGAACTTTAGGTTCTTGAACCTTCTATTCTTTGGGCTTGACATTGACTGGTTTCTTCACCTGCTTCTGAGATTCAGCCCTCGATCTTCTCATTGATCTCATTGAGCAATCTCTAGCAATATGACCAATGATGTTGCAGTTAAAGCATCTCCTTGACTCAAATCTCCAACTCTGGCAGTTAACAACAATGTGTCCTTGATAACCGAATCTGTAACACACTCTGTTATCGTACCAATCACCATTTTCAGTCCAAACATTTAGATCAAAGCACTGTTTGGCTTGGTGATAATCTTTCCTCCTCTTGTTTGCTAGATTTGGCCTTTGAGCTCTGTGGTCCGACCTGCACCACTCATTACCAACAATTTTTGAATTTTCATTTTTTACTTTTTGTAATTTTTGATTGCGATTGGATGATTGATCTGATGAACTTTTATTTTCTTTTTGAACATTTTTCAAAATTTTATCTTTTTGTTTTTGTTCCACTTTCTTCTTCAAAGGTTTTTGCTTAGAGCATTCTCCCTTTTCAGTTGATTGTGGAACAGTTTCTTGAAACTTTTCTTTTAACTTCAAAAATAAATTCTTTTTCTTCATTTTTTCATTTTCATCATCAGATTTCTCATCACAATCTTCAACTTTGACTTTGTCAAAGTTTGTGACATTGTCACTTATTGGAACTGAATTAATAGGTTTTGGACAAGGAATAGTTGAAGTATTCACAAACACCTTCAACTTTTCTTCCCATTCCTTGATTTTCTTTTGAGCACACTCTGCTTCTTTTTCAAGTCGAATAATCTTTTCAAGATGAGAATTGATTGCAATTTGTTTTTCAAGATTGTTTTTACCAAACAAATCTCTCTCATCTTCTAAAATTTTTATTTGACTTTGAAAATCTTTCTCAATTTTTACTTTTTCATTTTCCAAATTGTGTATTTGATTTTTCAAAACATTTTCTGATTGTTTAAGATTTTTGTTTTCTAATGACAAACTCTCAACCTCCTTCAAGAGTTTGTCATTTTCAGATGTCAACTTCTCACAATTTTTCAGCAAAACAAGAATCTGTTTATCATCAGCTTTTGTCTCAACCTTTAAAGCTGAAATATTTTCAACCTGTTTCTTTTCCTCATGAACCCTTTCATCCTTACTCTCTTCTTCTGATGAATGATCAAAGATAGGTGCGTCTTCTGCAACCTCTTTCTTTAACTCTGGTTCAGGATTCACAGATACAGGTTTTTCAGATTCTACTTTCTCAACCTTGACCGATGGAACTTGTTCAATCTGCTCAGCTCTGATCTCTTCTTTAACAATAACTGCTTTTTGATTCTTTCTTTTTGCATCTTCTTTTCCTTTCAATTTTTCAATTTTATCGGCATAAAATAATTTTCCACTACGTTGATCAGATGGAAGTTGTTGTTTAAGATTTTCAAGTTCCCGGATTTCCTCTTCATAATTGTCACTCTCTTCATCAGACGAGTGATCAAAAACCGGAACTTTTTCCAACACTTCTTTTGCTGAGACTGTTTCTTCTTCTTTCTTTACCGGAATATACTGATGAGATTCATGATGCACATATGCCAACACTTCTTCAAAATCCATGTTTTCGGTAAACAATTTCACAAATTCAGCTTTCCAAACGAACTGGGATCACATGCAATCAGACAAATCCAAAACAAATAGCCGACACTTTATTTTTCAAAAATCTTTAATTTGGTCGACAGTTTCAAAGCACATGTACTGACATCACTTTAATTCCCAACTTGATTTCATTGAACCATGGACTTTACTATTGATTTAAACCCACTGGGCCGACAACATCATCTTTCAAAGCTCTATTGATTGGACCGCAACTATTCACCACTGACAATTTTCACTTGCATTGATACTTTCTAGTAGACAACAATCAATATTATTCTTTACATTCACATGCACTATATCGGAATATCAACACAGGAGTTGCAAACAATAACCAACAACTTCAAGTTTGCATTAAATCTGATTGGGCCGCCGATTATATGCAATCTTAGAATCAATAAACCTTTATGTTAAAGTGGCCGACATCTACAAAATTCCCATTGGACCGATGAATCTGATTTTCACATGAAATAGACAACTTTTAAATTTGTCGACAAGGTTTCACATGCAAACTGACAATCTTGAGTAACGTTACACTCAACACGATGTACTTTTCAAGCGGTCAATGATTTTTCAAGCAAGTGCTTCAAGCGGTCAGACATATTTTCAAGCGAGCTGTCAGTTTCAAGCTGACAAGGTTGTATTTTCAAGCGACCAGTCAATTTCAAGCGACCACGGTGAATTTTCAAGCTAACAATGTCAATTTCAAGCTGACAAGGTCAATTTCAAGCTAACAGTTGATGATGTCAGCAACAATCGAACCAATTTCAAGCGAGCATACCGATTTTATCAAGTTTTAGTTCGATTTTAATGCTGAAACTTTCCAGGATTCATTTAAACATGATTACGCACAATATGCGAAAGTTTGAGCTGTTTTTAACCGTGAAATATTTTTAAATTTGAAAAGAATGGTGTAGAAATCACAAAAAGTGACGAAAATAAGTTGTTTTAACAAGATCTCTTCCTCCTGAGCTCTGATACCACTTGTAGGATCGGTTTGTGACCCAAACGAGTCGTTCAGAAGAGATTTTATCCGTTTCAGAGGCGGAAACTAAGAAACGAATATATAAACAGCTTGAATATCACTTTAACCTTCTTGTATATTGATTTAACAACTATTACATGCACAAAATATACCGGCAGCACTTCGGTACCTATCCCTATTCTCTGGTCTGTCACCTTCAAATGACAAATGACAAGCCTATATATAGGGCTAGCTTGACACCTTGAAATGACACATACACAGTTCAAGCTATCAGACATCTCAAGCTAACAGACATCTCAAGCTAACAGACATTTCAAGCTAACAGACATTTCAAGCTAACATACAAATTACAAAACCAGATCCGCAACGCAACCAGACTCGATATTAAGACGAAGACGACAGATGAATGCACTAACAAAAACAATTAAACTTTGTGTGAAAATTTAAGTGGATCAGTATACTGACAATCTAAGTGAATCATTTTGATCTTAAAGTGTTTAAAGCTCAAACGGTGCTAGTGATTTGTCATAAACTGATATAATCCTCTTACACAAACTCACAAAAATATAGTCTGTAAATATTTCTTTACTGCTTTTCTATAGTGAATTTTAGCATAAAATTTTGAAAATTCAAAAAGATTTTATTTCATCTTATTTTCGACAACTGATGTTGGAAAGCTGATTTTCAAAATTCCAAGTGCTAAACATGATGACAACAGGGTTGGGAGAGTTTGTTCGAAATGAGAAATGATTTTGAAATGATTAAATGGTTCATTAACTTGAAACCAAATTTGAATGATACTTACAAGTGGTTTCTAAATTTGTTAAATCTTAAAAATTGTGAAATTTACTTTTGGGTAGAGATTTGTGTAGATCCCCGTGTCTAAGCCTGAGCAGAGTTTGAGCCAGGACATGATCTTGGAACGAGTGCTATGTCAGACTGCGATCCCAGTTGCACTTAAGGGGGATTTTGTTCGCAAAGGGGGAGTCTGAAGACAGAAGAAGAGATTGATGAGGATGCTTACAGAGAAAGATACTTTGGAAAGAGCGTGAAGACTGATCAAGACTGAAGACTCGACACACTGAAGACTCGTCATCATCCAAGGGGGAGTTTGTTGGTGCATATGTCTGTTGACTTCGTCTTGTATCGAGTCTTGTAAATAGATTGATAGATCAAGACACGTAGTTCAAGAGAATAGGAAAACAGGACTGAACTAGTCCACCTCGTACGAAGTAGCAGTTCGTGCGAACTGGCAGCACCAGTTCGTGCGACTTGGCTGTACTAGTTCATGCGACCTGAATCTCCTATAAATAGGGATCTTGTGATTTCATTTGTAACTTTCTGATTCCGGTAGCAAAGCTCTGCCTAAGTGTCGCCAGCTCTTGTAACGTTGTGAAATCAATACAATCGACAGTTAATCTACTTCTAAGTGCATATCAAGCTGAATGAAGATCAAATCACTGAATTCCGCCTCTGATTTGGTCAAGAACTCTTCTTATCGACTCGTTTAGATAGATACCCCGATCCTACAACCGCCTCCACTGCCGCCGCCATGAGTGGCGGCGCTACTCCCTATCTCTGTCGCTCTCTCTCTCTCCCTTTTTCTGTGTTCGTCACTCACCACCACCCGATGGTGGTGGTCGTCGCTTGAACTGCCGAGGGGGATATGGTTGTCATCAGAGAAGCAGTCGACAGTCGCTGGCTCCACTGGTTACCGGCGCCGATCTGTCATCGAGAGGAACAAGAGGGTGAAAGTTTGGGGGTGACATTGATTTTGTGTGTGTAGGTGATAATTGTAGAGGATCATGAAAGGTTAGGGTTCCATTTTTTTGTGGGTGTGTCTGCAGTAGGAAATAGAGAGAAGGAGAGTGAGAAATTGGAAATGAGCGGCTGAAGGTATGCAAGAGTTTAGGGTTTTCTTTAGTTATATATACATAGGTTAAGTGTTGGTTAAGTGGGCTTGGGCCCAGGGCCCACAAGCCCAATCCCCGTGTTTTGAGTGGCCCGTTAACGTTTCAGGAACCCGTCTTCGCACCCGAACTCCATTGAACGTCGTAATATATAATTTTAGTAATAAAAAACATAATTTAGGGTCGGTAGTCAGTGTCTGCGCGTTTGTTCGTTGTTTGCGTTAAAATCGCGTATAATTGCGTCGCTCTTCGTTCTAAATCCGTTTTTCGATCTGATTTTCACTGCAGACATTAAAATTTAATCATGATGCTAATTATATCGTAAAATTTTATTTTCGAAGGTATTACGCGTCTCCGATGCTTCCATTTCGTTACCGATGCGTTTCCTGCAGTCGCGTTTTTCGCTCACGATTGCGTTTGTGACGTACGGAAGCACGATAAATTCGCAAAACTAAATTTATAAGTATAAAATATTCATATAAAATTCATATTTGTCGGCATTGTCAGTTTTTCGTTCGGTTTCAGTTCGTTATCGTTTAATATTCAACGGTTTTTCCGTAAACCACCTTTCGCGCACTGTAAAGCCCGTTAGACGTTCCTAGACATTCCAAAGGCCTAATTAAGTTAATTTTCGTCTTAAACACTATTTATTATCATCCTAATGCTTGTTTTGCGTGTAATTAGGAGCCGTAAATTACCGGTTGTCACATAAATATCGTGTTTATGTGCGCTTAAGTTATAAATATGTATACAACAGTTATGCCATATTATTACATTTTGGGACAAGCATGTTTACATATTAAAAGGCATTTGTAAACTCATCTCTTGCTAGTTGTGTAAGTGTTCATACAGTTTCTATAATAATTGGGTACTATCTCAAGGTCCTGACATAAATTACATAACCCTAAGTTAGGTAACGATACACCTAACTAGTTTTTATCATGGTTGAATATTGGTTACGGCTTCCTTGCTTAGGCCATGTGTAGTCATAACGCCCCTTTGTGGGCGTTATGCGACACGTGGCGCGCCACGTCAGCGTGGGGCGTTATGGGGCCTTATGCATTTTAAGCCCGTAGTCATAAAGCCCCTGTCTAATCATTACTCAATTATTACTTTCTAATTTTTTATAATTATTTTCTAACTTTATAAAATTAAAATTCATTTCATTAAATTAAAAAACATTACACTAAAATAAAAATAAAAACATTACACTAAAAAAAAAAAAAAAAAAAAAAAAACGGTTCCACTAAAAAAAAAAAGTTTGACTAAAAAAATTAAAAAACAACACTTCAAAGATTATATTTTTTTTCGATCCTTTCCTTTTGGGCCAACGCCATCTTCAAAGCTTTTCCGGTAAGGTGGTCGTGCGGTTTCGAGTAGAACTCAAAGTCCCGTTCCCATTGTCTATCCCGCATAATCTCCGTAACTTCGTGGTTCTCCTCCAAACGTTTATTACCGAGTTCGTGTAACTCATGAAGTCGCGTGTTTATCTCCGAAAATGCGTTACTCATATCCGTTCCCATAGACATCGACGACGACTCGGGTTTTTTCGCTCGGCTTTTTCTTCCGGGCGGTCTTGGTAACTCCTCCGCCGGCTCGTCATCCGGAATATCCTCGTTCAAGTCGGTGTTTCGAGCGTCGGAGGTTGGCGTTTCGGGTTCACCCGACTCGTTTGTTTTGGACCTCTTTGACGGCCGTTTATTTCCCGAACGACCACTCGGAGTAGATATGGTTGCCCATTTGGGGCTATGGCGAAGGATTTGCCAACACCTCATGTACGGGAAATGGCCATTAGAATTCGTATACTCGACCAACGCCGCTTGCGTGATGTCCTCGTCCTTGCTTCCACTTTTCCATCCGGCAAACGTGCGTTGGTACACGGTTTGAAAGTTGGTGCATTTTTTGTTTATATCGGTCCACTTGCCCGATATAGAGTCCGGTGGGCGGTATTCCTCATCTTTACCAATTAGCTCGAAAAAAAGTGCTCGTATTCGGTTCCAAAAAACTGATTTATCTTGATAGTTTGCTACAAAAAAAAGATATAATTTATTAGTCTAAAAAAACTGCAAAAAACAGAAAAATAAAAACAGAAAATAAATAAAAAAACAGAAAAATAAAAACAGAAAATAAATAAAAAACTGCAAAAAACAGAAAAATAAAAACAGAAAATAAATAAAAAAACTGCAAAAAAACAGAAAAATAAAAACAGAAAATAAATAAAAAAACTGCAAAAAACAGAAAAAGAAAAAAAGAAAAAATAAACAGAAAATACTTAAAAAAAACTGCAAAAAACAGAAAAAAAAAACAGAAAAAAGAAACGGAAAAACAGAAAAAATTTAAAAAATATACCTATAACCGGGTCCTCCGACACATCGATGAAAGCGCGGGTTAACGCATACTCCTCATCGGGCTCCCACCGGATCACATTTTTTTTCGCTCGGGTGCTGGTTTCCGCTTTTTTTTTATGTGGCCGTTTTGCTTTTCCTTTTCCTTTTTGCGTCTCCGCTACTTCGGGTTGTGTTTCCGGAACAACATCGGGTTCGTGTTGTGGGGAGCCGAAAGCTTGAGCCGACCCGAACGCTTGAGACGACCCCATTCCGTCGGTGTTTTGATTCGGGTTCCACCCATAGAGATTCGGGTCCCATGATAGCGGTTGGTTCAAAAGATTTATGAACGAAGGATTTTGTTGATTGTAGTCGAGAAAACCGGAGCCGAAAGGGTTGGGTCGAGTGGGAACCGGCGACACGGGGCGAGTAGGATTACCACTTTGGTTTGGGTCCGCACTTGATCGGGGAGGAATGAAGCCACGATTGAATGGATGCATTGTATAAAATATAAGGTTTTCTAAAAAAAAGTGGAAGAGATAAAGGGTTGGGTTGAGTGTGTATGGTAAAAAATTAGGAAAGGAGGTATTTATTTAAGAAAGTTTTGGAAAAAAGTTGAATTTTTTTTTTTTTTTTAAGGAATTGACCGTTTACAACGGTCAAAAATACAAAATTCAATTTGATAGCGCCGTTATACACATCGCGCGGGTTCGAAAATTTGCAAAAATGGCGCCGCTTGTTTTGGTGTTCATAGCGCTATACCGGCGCTATGAGGGCATACCGCCCACCCATGCCGCCCACTACGCAAAGCCTTAAGCATGGTTGATCAGTCCATGCCTAACTAAGGCTAGGCTACCCAATACCCACCCCTAATAATAACCCTAATACATAATAGTAATAATACTAGTACTATTAATACTAATATTAATAATAATAATACTAATATAAGTAACAACTATACATAAACTTAAACGAGAATATACCTTAAAACTACCTACAAAAAGTTGATGTAGAGTCTTCCTGCTCGTGCTCCAAAAACGACTACTAATAACACCCAACGAGGTATTGTGGGCTCAGAATTCTCTATACTAGAGCATCCCTGTTAAAGAAACTGATATTCTAAATTCATAGTATATGCATCTTTTTAAGCTAAAGGATGAGAAACTCTTCTTTCATTTTCAATGTGGGACTCCAAAGTGTACACATATACACCTCTATTTACCCTGAATAAAACTGATTCGATGTGGGACTAAAAATACAATTAGCCTTTATTTCATTTGAATATTTTTTTAATTTATATTATTATAATTAATCCAGTTGGTTCACTTATTATGCTCATATAATTTCTAAATTATAACGTTTTATAACATTATGAATCTACTATTAGGACGAGCATATGTTTCTCTACGTTTTAACCTAAGTTTCATAACAAATGGAGTAGGGTCAATTATAATATATTTTATTATTATTATTTAACGATATCTTATAACACAAAATGTCCGTCTAGCTATCTCACATTTAAATTAACCATCTTACTCGTTACTTACTCGTTCAACAATATAGGAAATATAAACTTCATATATAATCTTATTGGTTCACATAACAGGATGTTAAAACTCTCCCCACTTTATATAACTTTTGTTGGCAAAATTTAGGCAATGAGGTGCGGATATCTCTGTTTCATCTCTTTTTTCTTTTTCCCATGTCTCCTCAGGTCCTCTCCTTGCATCCCACTTAACCCGAACTAGAGGAAACTCTCTGTTTCTTAATTTCTTTGCTCGTCGATCTGAATGGGACGTTCTGGAAAGTTCAACTTGTCGTTGATCTGGACTTCCTGCCTGTGACAACTGTGCTCTTTAATCAATGAACAATGTAAAACAATGTTATTTATTAATAAAACAATGTATTGTGGTGTTATTATATGAGTATTTGTGTTTGATGATTTTTCAATTCGATTCGAGTCCGATTTCAAGCTTTAAATCACTTTCTGGAAAGTTATACGCAAACTGGTGCGTAAACGCAGTCAGTTTAACGCGAAAAACACTCCAGAATAGTGACATAGGCTTAACATACCTTAAATAACCTAAACATAACTTAGAAATAAGTTTTGGAAGGTTTGGTGTGTTGAAAACAAGTCTATTTGATCGCAGGGACTATTTGTGTCAAACTGCGAAACTATACCGATTCGTATAGTATCGAAGAGTCCGGAACTTTATCATAAGCTAAACATACCATAAATAACCTAAACATAGCTTAGAAATAAGCTTTGAGGGGTTCGGTATGCGAAAACATGCTTATTTGATCTTACAGGGACTAAAAGT
>JARYGA010039925.1:0-24896 GCA_030545235.1 Helianthus tuberosus
TTTAGAAAAATTTTGCCATAGTTTCCCCTAAAAATGGAGGTTTCCATACCTTGAAGGTATATCATTTTCTTTTGTAAATCATCACAATCAATCAATAATCAGCAACAACAATCTTAACTTACTAATTTTGCCAAAAACAAACATGATCTACTACTTCATGAACTTGAAATTTCTCAAAAATTTGTAGTAACTTACTAGTGTTGAATAGTAAGCCTTGGTATCCTTTAAAGTGTGATTGATTCTTTTAAAAACATCATTTTTAAAGAAAATAGATCTTTACAACTTATGTTCATGTTTTCTAAAAATGTTTCTTCATGGATCTTTCTTGTTACATAAGTGTTTCTACACTTTATTAACCACCAAAAATAAGGTTTATTTGTTTAAGAACCAAGTTTAAGTGAAACTTGTGTTTTTTAAAAAAATCATCCCTGAAATATGAGATCTACAAGATTTATATCTTACTTAAATCATCATTTTACAAGAAAACATTTTATTCATTCAAGTTCATGACTTTTGTGAGGATGATCCACTAATCTTTAACACTTTCATCCTCTCATCTTGCTAGACTATGTTTTTAATCATGATCTAGCAAGATCATATGATGATCTACATCATTTTCATAAGAAATCAATCATCAAGTATCACCACAACACTAAACAACATGATTTCTTTAAGGTTTCTTATAATTTCAAGCTTATGTTCATGTTTCATCTTCTTATTTCTTAGTGTTCTTCAAGATTAACATTATGTATTATCTTTTAACCACTTGAAATAGATGTAAAATGAAGAGATTAGTGTTCTTACTACTAGCTTAAGGCTAGGGATGATCAAGAGAAGAAATGAAGTGGATAAAAGAAAACAGTGAAGGTCCTTCAACTTCCGAAAGCTCCTAGCTCCTTTATGCACCTTCTATCACCTTGGTATAAGCTTGGAACTAGTTGAAGATGATTGGAAGATGGTGGTGGTGGTGTGGTGGTTCACGGCCAAACCAAAGAAGAAGGGAAGAGAGAAGTGTGGGTATTGTGTGATGCTGGTGAATGAAAGTGATGATGCTTATGGTCTTACTTATAATACATCAACTTCTCATTTACCTTTGGTCTAAGTGTTTAGGAAAGTGTAGACATGATCTAATAGAAAATTCAAATAAAATCTTCATGGTGGGGCCCTTGTTGGGCCGTAACTAGATGGGGGGGGGTCTTAGCTTAGGTTTTTACTAATAGTTAGTTTATGGTTAGATTTCAAGTGTTAGTTAGTGTTTTTAGTTATTAGATATTTATATAGTGTGTTATGATGTTCGGGGACCTTAAGTAGCTTGGTAATGTTAAAATAGTGCTCCTAGTAAAAATTTGGTGTTTCGGGTAGTGTCCGGTTGTTCGGTTAGTTACTGATTCGTTAAGATGCTAAACTATGCAGTTTAGTGTACTTTATGTACCCTTTTATGACAGTTTTAATTCCCGACACTTAGGAAAGCATTCAGGACCATTTAACCATATTTATGCATGATATTAGGTTGTTTAAATGCTGAATTTGCTGATTTTCTACAGAATTCTCCAGTTTAGGTGAGTTTCAGGCACTTTCTGGCACTTAAACTATCTCTAGGAAGGCAGTTTTATGATCCTTACTTTCCTATACACTATACAAGTGTAACTCCTGGTTTCTGGCCCATTCTGTATCTCAATACAATGTCTATCTATCTACTGAACTCTGTCAGCATTTTTCTGATTTGCCGGATAACTGTGCTAACTGTGCTTCGTGCATCATTTGAGTCAATAAAGTTCTCATGCAATAATGACATGACATTAAGCAATATATGATGCACATGTATGTATATGGTAATAATCAGAAGCAATTCAAGTAATTAATTGTAACTTAGCACAGTCATTAAGCACTAATCATTATTTAATAATTATACGGATGTATGCAAATTTGACAGTTGTCACATTCTCCCCCTGTTAAGAAAATTTCATCCTCGAAATTTAAACTACATTAACTCCTTAGGGTTACATTATGCGTGTATGGATAAGAATAATACTGAGGTAGATAACCATAAAACCGAATCAAAACTTAATCGAACCAGGTGAATCCAAGGACATATTACAACAATAAGAACCCAAAGGTTAAAAGGTATGTGTTCCAAAATTTGATGTCAAAGGACACGAGTCGTATAGGTGTATAATCTAGTGTAACTTAGTTAACAGGGGTTCAACAAAAGAAGAATTTCGACCAATAGAATTCCAAACGATCGTTTACAATACGCAAGTGAGTTCTAGAAACAATAACATCCGCTAGATGAACTCAGAATCAGCAAGCTCAATGTAATTGTGAAATGAAAGCGATCCGTCAACTTTCAAACAAATAAGTGATTAAAATTAGTGTGTTGACATTATTGAATTACAAGAATACACCGAATGAAATACAAATGAATCTGGTGTATCATTGTCTTAATACATAGTTGCATTAAGAGTGTTTAAATGACGAGTCAGACATAAATTATACGTAGTTTTGTATGAAACGAGTGACCCTATTAGCACAAGCTACAAGTTTACATAATTCAATAATTCAAATCAAGGTGTCGAAATGACATAATTCAATAATAGCGATGACCGAACGAGTTCACCGTGTTTGAAATCAAACGAAAGTGTAATGAAGCAAACCTAGAAATTTGATTCAAACGGCATCGTAGGACTTTTTCAATTGAATATAGGATACTAAAGAACTACTGTTTCCGATCGAAGATGAAAAAGTAATAAATAATGCTAGGCATTCGATCGATAATGAAAAAATCGTTAGGAGGTACACTGGGATATAAATTTAGGTACCATTGTCTTAACACACGATTGTGTTAAGACTGCTTTAATCATGATAAAACAAAATGGATTTAGAGCAAGTCAATAAATCAACAATTAAATCCGCGTATGAGATGCGTAAACGAGATTAGCGCAAGCTTAATCTAGTTAAAACATCACCACAAGGTGTCGAAATCAACAAACGACTTAATGGAGCCGTAGACCAAACAAGTCTACTGCGACTTGGAATAAATGAAACTCTCGCAAAAATGAATTCGAATATGATGCTCTCAATACATCATATGGTGTCTTGAATTAAGTATGCGAAATGGACAAGTTCAAGCAATTGGACTTGGTCTTAGCGCAATTTGACAATAAACGTATGTATCGACAAGGGAATTTCGGCATGGTTACAAGGATAAACCATGAATGTAACTTAAAAGGAAAGAAGTTTCAAGAAAGTGTGTTTTCTTGATAGCAAAGGAGCCAACAATTACAATAATGTAGGTCATTCGAATCACAAATCAATAATTAGCTTTAACAAATAATATTTGAACTTTGACGAAACGCTTATTCGAAACGAAACCATATTCATAACAAATGATGCAGGCGTAACATATGAATTTCCAAGAAATGAAACAATGAGTATTCACTATAATGAAGAAATGATCAAGTATCGAGACAAAGGAGTGTTTGTTTTAATGAAGAAAATTGTCGTGATGCAACTATCATTAAGAGGAGTAGAGATGCAAAATCTACTCACTAGAAGAAAAAGTGGAAGTTTCAATAAAAGAAATTTGAGTACTTCACCTGTTCGGTTAACTAGAATAGCATGTTTGTCAGAATAATGGGGTTTGTTTGAGTTAGCAGACACGGTTCCTAAGTGATAACCTCTTATGAGTTTTGACCTAAGTTCCTGAAGGTCCTAAGTACTTGTTTTCCTAGGTTCTCAAAGTTTCGTATTTTGTGTAAAACTGTTTTGTGCACCGTGTATAAAACACAATATTAACGTATGTCTAAAAGCAACTTGTTGACTCACTGTACTTTGGTATACTTTCTTCCTGGATCCGCAGCTGGCGATAACCTGATCGAAGACCGATCTTGGGATAGTATTTGGATCCTTGCAGCTGGTCAAATTAAATCATTAATCCTTAGCAGGGACACAAATTTATTGATGGTTAGCTTGTTCAGCTCCTGGTAGTCGATAAATGCTCGAAAGCTACCGTCCTTCTTCTTAGCGAACATAACTAGAGCTCACCAAGACGAGAAGCTTGGTCTAATGAATCCCTTGTCTAGAAGCTCCTGAAGCTGCACTGATAACTCTTGCATCTCTGAAGGCGCAAGTCGGTAAGGTGCCTTGGCCACTGGCGCGGTGCCTGGAACCAAGTCAATGTGAAATTTGACTTGTCGTTGAGGAGATAATCCTGGAAAGTCTTTGGGGAAGACTTCAGGATGTTCCCTTATCGCAGGGATATATCTTCAAGCTTAGGTTTTTGGCTTCTTTGTCAACGATACGAGCTAAGAAGGCAACACTTCCTTTACGCCAAAAATTTCCACGCCTTCAAGCGACTGATAATCCGTAGGGGCGTGTCCTGCTTCTCACCATGTATCATGATCATTTCTTCATTCGCCATTAGGATGCGAATAACAATCTCCGCTCGATTGCTCGACAACCAATCCATCCCAATTACAACGTCGAAGCTTCCCATTAGCTAGTTATATCGAGTATGGGATATCTAACTTACTTGCTACTAAACCAAGTATACTCTTAAACTCTAGAGATGCGAAGCTAAAATTGGTAACAGTATCAAGTAGCATAGATGCATCACATTGACTAGTATGGGTCATACCGATAACCTCGTTTGGATCCTGGCGTGCTTCCCTAGCTCCGCTGTTGAGCTTTCATCCACGTGCCTGAGTGTTTTTAGGGCAGTATGTGACAATTGTGTTCTGTAATCGATGTACAACGTAAAACAATGTTTATTATTAATAAAACAATGTGTTTTGGTGTTATTATATGTGTTTTGGTGTTATTATGTGTATATTTCTGTTTGATGATTTTTCGATTCGATTCGATTCCGATTTTAAGCTTTAAATCGCTTTCTGGAAGGTTATACGCAAACTGGTGCGTAAACGTAATCAGTTTAACGTGAAAAACACTCCGGAATAGTGATATAGGCTTAACATACCTTAAATAACTTGGAAATAAGTTTTGGATGGTTTGGTGTGTCGAAATCAAGTTTGTTCGATCACAGGGACTATTTGTGTCAAACTGTGAAAGTATGTCGATTTGTTCAGTAACGAACATTTTGGAACTTGATCATAAGTTAAACATGCCCTAAATATCCTTTACATATCTTAGAAATAGGCTTTGAGGTGTTTGGTGCGCAAAAATAAACTTTTTGATCAAATAGGGACTAAAAGCGTTAAAAAGTGCATAAGTTTGCATTTTCGCGCATATCTTACGTTCTGAATACATCTGGACATCCAAAAAATTTTGTAATAATTAAAATATCTTATTTTAGTGATTGGCAAGCAAAAATTCCATTCGTCGCGTAATTTGGATCGTTTTTCGTTCGTTACGACTTCCGTCGTAATTAACCGAATAACGCAACCGTACGACCAAACGAACCGACATCCGAGATGTTTTTTAGCATGTTTTGAGTTCCCTATACTTTAACATCATTTTAGAGCCTTGAAATGGGGTTAACGGGGCTTAAACGTGTCAAGTATGCATCAAAATGCAAGTTTCTCAAGTGCAGGGACCATTTTTGTCAATTCTGGAAAGTGAGCTCTGGCGGGCCGCGTAAGATGAGGCTGTATCTTACGCGGGGCGTGACAGCCTGCCAGAGCAGAAACATTGAACTTGGACCTTGAGCTGGTTTAGATGGTTTTTAACCACTGATTTGGGATACTTTGGGCAAGATTTGATGGTTTTTAGTATGCCCCTTGTATTACAATACCATGTGCCCACATGGAGGGTCAAGATCGAAGCACGTTTTGCTAGGAACGATCCTAACGGTTGTGGGTTTTCTATAAATACCCATCACCTTCATCCTCATTCCTCACAAATCTGATTGAATTACTCTAAGTTGGAGTTCAAGAACTTCATACCTGAGTAATTTGATCAAGATCTTCCTCGCTTGGACCCTTTGTAAGTATTTTTTTCATGCTTTTTATGCATTTTTAAGCACGAAAGTCAAACAGTGTTTGACTTTCTTCTTTGACCACGAGTTGGTCAACATGAAGTTCGTTTGAACTTCGCAACGTGAGCGTAATCACGATGGTTATAGTCCCTAGTGACTATACCTACTGATAACCACGTTGATTAGGTGTAGTGACGAGTCATAGTTTCGGCCAAAATGCGTATTTATGCGTATTTTGTAACCAAACTATTTTTGGGTATCAAAACTGTTTGTTTTGATATCAAAACCTGTTTTCTAACATAGTTAAACATGTTTCAACATGTTTAGCTCGTCACTTTTAGTTTAGTGCTTGTATAGAGTCGTAAGTCAAGCGGTCTAAACAACCGCTTAGACTTTCGAACAAGACCTGTTTGGTCGATCATTAGGATCCGACCAGGCATGTTTAGTGACCATAGTTGTATAGGGAATAACCTTCCGAGGTTATATCTTATGGTCACTTAGGTTTAATTAGTTGTATGATAGGTAGTTTATATGCCTTAGGTAAAATGACCGAAATGCCCTTTTCATGCATAATTGGATTTTAAGCATATGTAACTTAAACTTTTGTCACTTAACTGATTATGCAATATGTTTAGGCATATAATACTTGTCATAAGACTAGTTAGATGTCTCGAACGCGCGTTTGCGCGAACGACACGTTAAGTAGCGAAAGCTACCATAATGGGTCATAACGGGTCGAAAGCACTTAGGTTAGGTTCCGATTTAGGATGTAGGCTTTGTTAAACCATATCACATGAGTCCCAATACTCATTTGGTTTACAAAACCTCATTCTATCCGATCTTCCGATTTAGGTGTCGATTATTTGACTAGTGATTTGATTATTAGGTGCTACTTGATTTCTCTGTTTTGCTTGAGCTTTGTTGAGTTCTTTTGATTGAGGATACTTTGCACTTCAAGTGAGTACATAGTTCCCCTATTTTACTGTTTTCAATTGTTTTGGGGTGATTCATATGTGTTAAATGATTTCGAGGTTTAAACGATGGTTTCAAAAGCGATTAAAATGGTTTATATTAAACTAATAACGATTTCGATAATGTGAACAAACTTGATGGTTGTAATTACATAACAAATGACATTCATTAACATTGATCAAGCCGACAAGTATTAGGTTATGGTACCATAGGATCTGACAAATCCCGTTATCAGACTGCACCCATGGTTATGTGTGGGTAACGACTGAATCTGTGATTGTTAACTTACCCTTTGGTGGTTTGTTAATTCGAGTTGAACGAGGGACGAGTTGCGAAGGTTTGGATGTTATAAGCGAGACGACCAAAAGTAGTTTTCACAATTAAAACAAGAACGATTTTAGGACGAGTTAAACGATTTGAAACGATTTTGGAAACGATTGGTACAAGTTAAACGATTTGAACAAACGATTGGTTTTGGGTGGTGATTAGGTAATGGGATGGGTGTAACATGATAAAAGCATGGTAGATACGCCACTGGTACTTCTTATATATAAGTGTTTTTTATCATATTACATTCCGTGTCATTATTTAGTTCACTTGGGCAAACGATTTTGAAACGATGTCACATAACGATGTTTTCTAAATGATATAAACCATACGAGTTTTATTAACGAGTTTTTACGAGGTATTTTACAATTTGGGTTACTAAAACAAATGTTTTTGGGGTTAAGGGTCATGGCTACGAGATTTTATAAACTATAACCCACTTGATTTGAGTTGGTTAATTATGTTGCAGTACTATACACTTTTCAAAACAAGATTTTTAATAAGGTATTGCAACATGTAAACGAGCCATGAATCCGATACTCTCATAAAACCTATGTGCTCGCCAACATTTCTTTGCTGACTTTATTTTTACATATGTTTCAGGTGATGTTGAATGATGTTGATTGCTAGGATGCATGTTCACATAGGATCTGGACGAGGCATTAGTGACATAATAACAATGATAGTGGATATGTAACTTGTTTGTTTTATGTGAAGACAATGTAAATTATCTAATGAATCAATAAAACGAAAACTTTTGTATCCATGGTTGTGAAATAATAATTCTGTTGCAACACTCCCCGACGTTTCCGCCGCGGTTTCGTTGTTTTGACGCGGTCGGGGTGTGACAGAAGAGTTGGTATTTGAGCCAATGGTTATAGGGTATTAGGTTATTAGCAATGCTTTGACCTATACTATAACTTTTTAGGACCCTAATGCAAGAAGATTTGCGTTTAGATTTTAAAAAACCGTCGCCTATCCTTAGGTGATAACCACAATGAGAACACAAATTTCTAATCCGCTTTGAAAACTAATCATTTCTTCGAAAATGATTTGTTATAAGGTTTTGAACCCTCTAAGTTTTCAAAATCTCTTCAAAGTTTGGGTCTTATAGTGTGAACACGTGCAAACTGGAAAGGTGAATGCCTGTACCCTGAGTTTTCTGTCTAAGGCTAGAGTTTTCGTACAAATCCACATAATCAGACTAGTCACTCTTACCTGGGAACTCTTGGGGTGAGTGTTTACTTATAGGCCAACAGGTCTTCGTGATGCATTATATTGACCCATTTACTTTGATTTGTCACTGCCTGTCGTTTGTTTGTTCGAGGTAATAAACGAATGATCGCTTCCCTTGTGTTTTGTCGATGTTTTTAATACCTCTTTTGTTTTTCCCAATTGTCGACCTCACTTTTTTCTCATGTTTCCTTGTTCTTTTAGACAATGCCACCTCGACAAGATGCACAACCTCTAACCAATGAAGAAGTCGCAGCCCTTGTCGCTCAACAAATGGCTGCAGTGCTTCCGAACGTAGTAACCCAGATCCATCTGTTTTATAACAACAATAATAACAATAATGCTTAGTGTAGTTTCAAGAATTTCAATTCTGCTAAACCATTGAAGTTTTATGGGTCTCAAGGAGCAACCGCACTCCTACAATGGTTTGAAAGTTTGGAGAGCACATTCAGACATGTGCAATGTCCGAATGAGCGTAAGGTTGAATTTGCATCCAGTGTATTCGAGAAGCGTGCTCTTACATGGTGGAATGGTGGGATGCGTGATAGGGGTGCCGATGTGGCTTTGGCACAAACGTGGGATGAGCTCCGAGCTCTGATGATGAGAGATTTTCTGTCCTCGTCACGAGATTCGAGCTTTGGAGCGAGAATTTGATGATCTGAAACAAGATGGGGGAGAACACCGTGCGTATACGGATCGTTATGAAGTGCTGAGTTTGTTGTGTCCCACTATGGTTACCCCATTGGAGAAAGCAATAGAGAGTTATATCGATGGTTCGCCCGATTCTGTGCAAGACATTATGACTGGCAGTAACCCTACTACTATATGTCAAGCGATCGAATTGGCTGCTACTCTGACCGAGTCTCAGGTCAGAAAGGGTAAACTGACCCGTAAGGGTGATAAGAAGAAGTCAGCTGATTCTGCACAAGGCAAGGGTAAAGGTAAAGGTAAGAAGAAGGGTGAGTTTTATAAGAAGTCGAGGAAGCGCAAGGCTTCCCAGAACTTTGCAGTTACTGCACAGAACCCTCAGAACCCACCAGCACTACCTCCCGCGAAGAAGCAATATGCTGGTACTGCACCTCACTGTGCTCGATGCAATGGTCATCATGCTACCCAACAGGCGTGTAAACAGTGCACTACGTGTGGTAAACTTGGGCATCTGGCCAACATTTGTCGTTTGGGTCAGAACCAAGCTGCTCAGGTTCCAGCACAAGCTCAGGGGAATGCTGTGAGATTCCCACCTGGTTCGTGTTATAATTGCGGAGAGATGGGTCATTTCCTCAACAACTGCCCAAGGTTGGTGAATACGAATGTAAATCAAAACGTGAATGTGAACCCCGCTCGAGGACGAGCGTACAACTTGAATGTAATTGAAGCGAGGGCTGACAACGAGGTGGTTAATGGTACATTCCTTGTTAACAATCGACCTGCATCTGTTCTTTTTGATTCTGGTGCCGATAGAAGTTTTGTTTCATTGTCATTTAAGCCTTTGCTTGCGATACCTAGAACTAAACTTAGGAAACCCTTATCTTTCGAAGTTGCTACTGGTAAACCTCTCGTACTCGATTCTGTTATCCGCGATTGTCAATTGAACCTCGATAACCATCTTTTTCTTATAGACCTCGTGCCGATGCAACTTGGGAGCTTCGATATTATTGTTGGGATAGATTGGTTAGCCAAACATCATGCTGAGGTGGTTTGTTTCGATAAGATTGTTCGTATTCCTTTTTCGTCTAGCGATATTCTAGAGGTTCGTGGCGAGAAACCTTCAGGTGGCTTGAAACTTATGTCGTGTATGAAAGCCCAAAGTTATTTACGAAAAGGATATGTTGCTTTTCTAGCACATGTCACCGAAGAGAAAGGTAAGAGCGAGTGTATTCAAGATATCCCAATTGTTTGCGATTATCCAGAGGTGTTTCCTAATGAACTGCCTGGTTTGCCTCCAGTTCGTCAAGTCGAGTTTCATATTGATCTTGTACCTAATGCCAACCCGATTGCGAAAGTACCTTATCATCTTGCACCATCTGAGATGAAAGAATTATCAAAACAGCTTCAAGAGTTATCTGATAAAGGATTCATCCGACCGAGCTATTCACCTTGGGGCGCTCCTGTCTTGTTTGTGAAGAAGAAAGATGGATCATTTCGAATGTGTATCGATTATCGTGAGCTTAACAAGCTTACCATCAAGAATCGATATCCCCTACCTCGAATCGATGATCTCTTTGATCAGCTGCAAGGTGCTACCTATTTTTCTAAGATCAATCTGCGTTCTGGGTATCATCAGCTTCGTGTTCTTGAAGAAGATATTCCCAAAACTGCATTTCACACAAGATATGGGCATTACAAGTTCACAGTCATGCCTTTTGGTTTGACGAATGCTCCAGCTATTTTCATGAACTTAATGAATAGGGTCTGTAAACCTTATTTAGACAAGTTCATTATTGTGTTCATAGACGATATTCTCATCAATTCGAAGTCTCGAGCCGATCACGAGCAACACCTTCGTTTGACTCTGGAACTCCTGAAGAAGGAATAACTTTTTGCTAAATTCTCCAAGTGTGAATTCTGGCTTAAAGAAGTTCAGTTTTTGGGTCATATAGTCAAAGAGCAGGGTATTCATGTGGATCCATCCAAATTGCAGCAATTAAGGATTGGAATACGCCAACGACACCTATAGAAATTCGTTCTTTTCTTGGTCTCGCTGGTTATTATCGTCGTTTTATTTCGAACTTCTCGAAAATTGCAGTTCCACTCACTGTTTTGACTCAGAAGAATAAGCCTTTTGAGTGGGGACCCAAGCAAGAAGAAGCGTTCCAAACGCTGAAACGGAAGCTATGTGATGCTCCTGTTTTATCTCTGCCCGTTGGAAACGATGATTCCGTTGTCTATTGTGACGCGTCAAATCTAGGCCTTGGTTGTGTCCTTATGCAACGAGGTAAAGTGATAGCTTATGCGTCAAGACAGCTAAAAGTTCACGAGAAGAACTACACAACTCATGATCTTGAGTTTGGTGTTGTGGTTTTCGCTCTTAAAATTTGGAGAGACTATCTTTATGGCACGAAGTGTGTGGTTTTCACAGACCACAAAAGTCTCCAGCATATTCTTAATCAGAAGGAGCTGAACATGAGGCAACGACGCTGGGTTGAACTCTTAAACGACTATGATTGCAAAATTCGCTACCATCCTGGTAAGGCAAATGTCGTAGCCGATGCGCTTAGTCGAAAGGAACGAGTCAAGCTTCATTCTGCTCAAACTGTATCTGATATTCAATCCCGTGTCCTTCAAACTCAACGATCTTGTGTAACCAAAGGCTTATTGAAATATGAGCTACCGCTTCAACTTGAGCTTAAACTCAAAACAAAAGGCGATGGGTTACTCTATTTCAAGGATCGTTTGTGGGTTCCAAAGCAGGATGATCTCTGCACTTTAGTGATGGACGAATCTCATAAGTCTCGATATTCTATCCGTCCTGGTGTTGATAAAATGTACAAGGATCTTCGTACTCAGTATTGGTGGCCTGGTATGAAAAAGGATGTTGCCTTGTATGTATCGAAATGCCTAACTTGCCTCAAAGTCAAGGCTGAACATCAACGACCTTCTGGTTTGCTTGTACAACTAGAAATACCAGTTTGGAAGTGGGAGAACATTGCTATGGATCTGATCACTAAGTTACCGCGTACATATAAAGGTCACGATGCTATTTGGGTTGTCATCGATCGATTAACGAAGTCAGCTCATTTTATTCCAATTCGCGAAGATCTATCTGCTGATAAACTTGCAAAGATTTATGTTGATGAGATTGTATCTCGACATGGTGTTCCTTTGGACATCATTTCTGATCGTGATGCTCGATTTTCATCTCATATTTGGAAGACCATGCAATCTGCTATGGGAACCCAACTAAATCTAAGCACTGCTTATCATCCCCAAACAGATGGACAATCTGAGAGGACGATTCAAACTTTGGAGGATATTCTTAGAGCATGCGTGATAGACTTTGGTGGTAATTGGGATTCTCATCTTCCGTTGATCGAGTTCTCTTACAACAATAGTTATCATGCTAGTATCAATATGGCACCATTCGAAGCTCTCTACGGTCGAAAATGTCATTCACATGTCTGTTGGAATGAGAAAGGTGAAGCTCAGCTTACTGGACCTGAGCTCATTCTGGAAACAACAGACAAAATCAAGAAAATTTGTGATAATCTTGTAACAACTAGAAGCCGTCAAAAGAGTTATGCGGATATGCGACGCAAGCCCCTAGAATTTCAAGTCGGAGACCGTGTCCTACTCAAGGTATCACCTTGGAAGGGAGTGGTGAGATTTGGAAGGAAAGGAAAACTTGCACCTCGATATGTTGGACCATTTAAGATTGTTGAAAGAATTGGAAAGGTTGCCTATCGACTAGAGCTACCTCCAGAGCTTGGAAATATTCATCCAACTTTTCATGTGTCCAACTTACGAAAGTGTTTAGCTGATGCTGATCTTCACATTCCACTCGACGAAATTCAAGTTGATGAAACGATGCATTTTGTCAAAAAACCCGTGGAGATAATGGACCGTGCAGTCAAACAGTTGAAGAACAAACGGATTCGATTGGTCAAGGTAGGGATGAGATCGGTACGATACCGGTACCGTACCGGTACCGATACCGTAAATACCGTTACCGAAATTGAGGAAATATGGATACCGCTACCGTACCGTATTTATAGATTCGGTACCGGTATCGGTACTGGTATTTCGGTACTTTACCACATTGGTACCGCTTTAGTGTCATCCGTTGTTTTACCTAAAAAAATATTATGTGCAACCCATCCATCCATTATTAACTGAACTAGAGTAATATATAGAGCAATGTAAAAAAAGGAAAACATATTAAACATCCATGGGTTCGACTTGTACCCAATTTCGAGTCACCATCAAGTTTAACAAAAGGGGTTTCTTCAAAAATTGCGTCGTCTCCTTACACAACCAAACACAAAGATATTAAAAATCTAAAAATAAGAAAAGATATATTGATAATTTATAACCAAACCACTAAAAAATTAACTTACTTCAATGGATTCCATTCTTTTTACCGATGATTATTAAATTCGGTATTAATACCGGTATTTACCGAAAAATACCGGTACCGATACCGTTTTTACCGATATCGAATTTTGAAAAATCTATTACCGATACAGGTACCGTTTATGATCGGTACGGTACGACATCGGTACGGTACCGGTATTTCGGTAAAAAATCTCATCCCTAGGTCAAGGTTCGCTGGGAGTCCAAACGTGGCCCAGATTTTACTTGGGAACATGAGGACCAATTGAAGGCGAAATATCCGCAATTGTTCTCACAAGTTTCCTCTAGTTAAAATTTCAGGACGAAATTTCCTAAAGTAGGGGAGACTGTGACAACTGTATTCTATAATCGATGTACAATGTAAAACAATGTTGATTATTAATAAAACAATGTTTTTTGGTGTTATTATATGTGTTTTGGTGTTATTATGTGTATATTTATGTTTGATGATTTTTCGATTTGATTCGATTCCGATTTCAAGCTTTAAATCGCTTTCTAGAAGGTTATACGCAAACTGGTGCGTAAACGTAGTCAATTTAACGCGAAAAACACTCCGGAATAGTGATATAGGCTTAACATACCTTAAATAACCTTTACATAACTTGGAAATAAGTTTTGGATGGTTTGGTGTGTCGAAATCAAGTTTGTTCGATCGCAGGGACTATTTGTGTCAAACTGTGAAAGTATGTTGATTTGTTCAGTAATGAACGTTCCGGAACTTGATCATAAGTTAAAAATGCCCTAAATATCCTTTACATAGCTTAGAAATAGGTTTTGAGGTGTTTGGTGCGCAAAAATAAACTTTTTGATCAAATAGGGACTAAAAGCGTCAAAAAGTGCATAAGTTTGCATTTTCGCGCATATCTTGCATTGTGAATATATCCGGACATCCAAAACTTTTTGTAATCATTAAAATATCTTATTTTAGTGATTGGAAAGCAAAAATTCCATTCGTCGCGTAATTTGGATCGTTTTTGCGTTCGTTACGACTTCCGTCGTAATTAACCGAATAACGCAATCGTACGACCAAACGAACCGAAATCCGAGATGTTTTTGAGCATGTTTTGAGTTCCCTATACTTTAACATCATTTTAGAGCCTTGAAATGGGGTTAACGGGGCTTAAACGTGTCAAATATGCATCAAAATGCAAGTTTCTCAAGTACAGGGACCATTTTTGTCAATTCTGGAAAGTGAGCTCTGGCGGGCCGCGTAAGATGAGGCTGTATCTTATGCGGGGCATGACAGCCTGCCAGAGCAGAAACATTGAACTTGGACCTTGAGCTGGTTTTGATGGTTTTTAACCACTGATTTGGGATACTTTGGGCTAGATTTGATGGTTTTTAGTATGCCCCTTGTATTACAATACCATGTGCCCACATGGAAGGTCAAGATCGAAGCACATTTTACGAGGAACGATCCTAACGGTTGTGGGTTTTCTATAAATACCCATCACCTTCATCCTCATTCCTCACAAATCTAATTGAATTACTCTAAGTTGGAGTTCAAGAACTTCATACCTGAGTAATTTGATCAAGATATTCCTAGCTTGGACCCTTTGTAAGTATTCTTTCGTGCTTTTTATGCGTTTTTAAGCACGAAAGTCAAAAAGTGTTTGACTTTCTGCTTTGACCACGAGTTGGTCAACACGAAGTTCGTTTGAACTTCGCAACGTGAGCGTAATCACGATGGTTATAGTCCCTAGTGACTGTACCTACTGATTACCACATTGATTAGGTGTAGTGACGAGTCATAGTTTTGGCCAAAATGCGTATTTATGCGTATTTTGTAACTAAACTGTTTTTGGGTATCAAATCCGTTTGTTTTGATATCAAAACCTGTTTTCTAACTTAGTTAAACATGTTTCAACATGTTTAGCTCGTCACTTTTAGTTTAGTGCTTGTATAGAGTCGTAAGTCAAGCGGTCCAAACAACCGCTTAGACTTTCGAACTAGACCCGTTTGGTCGATCATTAGGATCCGACCAAGCATGTTTAGTGACCATAGTTGTATAGGGAATAACCTTCCTTGGTTATACCTTATGGTCACTTAGGTTTAATTAGTTGTATGATAGGTAGTTTATATGCCTTATGTAAAATGACCAAAATGCCCTTTTCATGCATAATTGGATTTTATGCATATGTAACTTAAACTTTTGTCACTTAACTGATTATGCAACATGTTTAGGCATATAATACTTGTCACAGGACTAGTTAGACGTCTCGAACGCGCGTTTGCGCGAACGACACGTTAAAGTAACGTAAGCTACCTTAATGGGTCGTAACGGGTCGAAAGCACTTAGGTTAGGTTCCGATTTAGGATGTTGGCTTTGTTAAACCATATCACATGAGTCCCAATACTCATTTGGTTTACAAAACCTCATTCTATCCGATCTTCCGATTTAGGTGTCGATTATTTGACTAGTGATTTGATTATTAGGTGCTACTTGATTTCTCTGTTTTGCTTGAGCTTTGTTGAGTTCTTTTGATTGAGGATACTTTGCACTTCAAGTGAGTACATAGTTCCCCTATTTTACTGTTTTCAATTGTTTTGGGGTGATTCATATGTGTTAAATGATTTCGAGGTTTAAACGATGGTTTCAAAAGCGATTAAAATGGTTTATATTAAACTAATAACGATTTCGCTAATGTGAACAAATTTGATGGTTGTAATTACATAACAAATGACATTCATTAACATTGATCAAGCCAACCAGTATTAGGTTATGGTACCATAGGATCTGACAAATCCCGTTATCAGACTGCACCCATGGTTATGTGTGGGGGTTGTGTGGGTAACGACTGAATCTATGATTGTTAACTTACCCTTTGGTGGTTTGTTAATTCGAGTTGAACGAGGGACGAGGTGCGAAGGTTTGGATGTTATAAGCGAGACGACCAAAAGTAGTTTTCACAATTAAAACAAGAACGATTTTTGGACGAGTTAAACGATTTGAAACGATTGGTACAAGTTAAACGATTTGAACAAACGATTGGTTTTGGGTGGTGATTAGGTAATGGGATGTGTGTAACATGATAAAAGCATGGTAGATACGCCGCTGGTACTTCTTATATATAAGTGTTTTTATCATATTACATTCCGTGTCATTATTTAGTTCACTTGGGCAAACGATTTTGAAACGATGTCACATAACGATGTTTTCTAAATGATATAAACCATACGAGTTTTATTAACGAGTTTTTACGAGGTATTTTACAATTTGGGTTACTAAAACAAATGTTTTTGGGGTTAAGAGTCATGGCTACGAGATTTTATAAACTATAACCCACTTGATTTGAGTTGGTTAATTATGTTGCAATACTATACACTTTTCAAAACAAGATTTTTAATAAGGTATTGCAACATGTAAACGAGCCATGAATCCGATACTCTCATAAAACCTATGTGCTCGCCAGCATTTCTTTGCTGACTTTGTTTTTACATATGTTTCAGGTGATGTTGAATGATGTTGATTGCTAGGATGCATGCTCACATAGGATCTGGACGAGGCCTTAGTGACATAATAACAATGATAGTCGATATGTAACTTATTTGTTTTATGTGAAGACAATGTAAATTATCTAATGAATCAATAAAACGAAACCTTTTGTATCTATGGTTGTGAAACAATAATTCTGTTGCAACACTCCCCGACGTTTCCGATGCGGTTTCATTGTTTTGACGCGGTCGGGGCGTGACACAGTATTTTCTGAAATGCTTTTTGTCTCCACAGTTAAAACAACCTTGAGCATGTTTTTGATCATCAATATTCCTGCCTTGATAGTCGTTGTTGTCGTTGTTTCCTTCGTGATTCTCGCTACCATCTTGGCCTCCATTTCCACGTTCAGTACCTTGCCTACAAGTCTCCTTAACATGCCCCCTCTTGCCACAGTTATCACATTTTCCATATTTACATCGCCAGACATGGTAACGTCGACAATTGTCGCACTTAGGTAGGATACCCATGTACTCTTTTCCCTTTTTGGCCTTCTTCTTGTTATTCGCCTGAGTACCCTTCTTGAAATTTGCGAGCTTCCTCTTGTTATCTCCAGATGGCTCCGCATGAGTCTCCTTTTTCTCCTCCGAGGTGGAAAATTTTCCCAGTCTAACCGCTTCCTCAGTGAGCGTCACACTTAAATCGATAGCATCGGTAATTGCTGGAGGCTTCGATGTTGTCACCATGCTCAGAATCTGAGGTGCCAATCCCCAGATGAAACGTTCGATTCTCTTAAACTCTGGTTCTACCATGTAGGGGACAACACGAGACAAATCATGGAATCTCTACACATACTCATCTATCTTTGATCCTTCCATCTTCAAGTTCCAGAACTCAGTTTCTAGCTTCTGGATTTCTGCTCTTGAACAGTACTTCTTATGCATCAGCTCTTTCAGTTCATCCCAAGTCAAAGCATACACAGCAGCCTCGCCCAACGTCTGAACCTGAAGGTTCCACCATGACAGAGCCCCATCTTGAAACAGTCCAGAAATGTACATGACTTGTTGCTTTGGAGTAAAATTGATCAATCATAAAACAGAATCCGTCTTCTCGACCCAGCGTATGAAGGCTACGGCACCCCCAGTGCCGTCGAAATCCCGGGGCTTGCAGCTCAATAACTGCTTGTAGGTGCAGCCTGCGACATAAGAAACATCATTCACATGAGGTGTTAGCAAAGCACACTTGGAAATGTCCAAACGTTTTGTTATGTGTCTTAAGTGACTAAACATTACCGTTGGGTGGGTTATTTCCTGAGGTACCTCCGCTGCGTTCGGAGCGAAGGGCCTCGTGCTGTGCGATGGCCTGTGAGATGCGCTCTTGTAATTCTGCCTCTGTCGTTGGCAGAGGGTTGTTGGTATCAGTTTTCCTTTGAAGCGACATCTTCTAGGAAGAAGATTGGTTAGGTCAGGTCTTATTAAGGACACATGCACATAAGTCTCTACTTAACGAATAAGACCTAGGAGGTGCGTATACATATGTATTTAAGCAATCGTCATAGCAAGCAATCATATAACCTCACAATTATAGCACAAACATGTAGATGGGAATGTGTTTAATGAGAACATAACAAGCAAGCACGTTGTTGATTTACATGTTTAATAAGAAAATGACGATTGGGATTTCATTATTTACCGACCACAATCACATTGTCTACAAGGTGTATCACATAAAAAGGGACATAGGGTCACCCTACCCTTATCCAATAAGTATATCAGTGTATCAAAATCACGTGGTCAAAAGTGGTCTTCAAAAGTCTCCACAATCTCGGCTCATCAGTAGTGTCTTTACCCAAAAGTAATGCAATCCGCATAAAACCAGAAACCAACTATACTGGTGACTGAAGTGGAGGAGGGAAGAAAAGCAAACTGCTAACATGTGTGAGCTCCTCCTCGAGCTTGTATACACGTCGAAGTAATTAACTGATCTGCTACTCGATAGTAAAGAAACGAGCATCAAAACCTGGGAAAGGTGTAATAGCAGCAGGTGAGAGTGCAAAAGGAGGCAGTGATGAATGTGGAGGATCATAGTATACTGGTATAGACAGGGTGGAGGACATGGTGTTAGCTCAGGCTCCAAAAATTCACGACTCAAAACCTCAAACTGTAGTTGAAGTGACAGGAGCAACTCATCCCGTGTGTAGCCTCCTTAATGCGAGGGATGGTAGGGGTCTGAAAGCAGCATAGTGCATGGTAGGAACTATCGAAATGGCTCGTCCGGAGGTGAAGAAGTGAAAGGAGCAAACGGTGTAGCCTGTGAGGTCGGAGGAAATGCTACTGTAGCAAAAGGATCGTCACGCGGGTGCTAACCTGGAGTACCTTCCCCTGGGTGCGGGTATGTCCTGAAAGAAAAACGATAGGCATGTCGGTGCGATGGACGTCGGTCTCCATAGTGGGAAAAGGAGCAACATCAGCGGGTGCAGGCAGGGGAATAAATAGCTCAACAAGAGGAGGATCAACAGGTGCAGGAACTGGATCAGGTATAAGGGGTGCAATGTCTGGTAAACCAAAAGAAACATGGTCAGGATCAGGAATCGGCTCAAGATCAATAGGTACAACATCAGGCTGATTAAAAGGGGCAAGAGCTAGCTCAGGAGCAGGCTCTGGGTTGTGTGGAGGTGTGGAATCTCGAGTAGGTGATAGTGTGGTAGCCATAGCGTCGTTGTCATCTGAGTCAGTAGCGAAAACTGCAATCCGGTCATCTGTAAAGCTGAAGGGGTCACAGACTCAAAGGAGTCTAAAACTGAATGAAAAATGATGTAAGAAGATATCTCCCCGTCGGAACAGCAGGAGGTGGAAACAGCTACAACATCCTTATCTATCTCCCCATCACCCTGGGCGTCAACGGGAGGATCGTCTACGAACAAATCAACATCGTCATCAAACAAATCATCGAATGGCCAAGCCTCGGAAGGTATGACCACAAGAGGTACGGCAACGAGGATCGGAGCCACGATGTGCTTACCATCGGGGTGACCAATGATAAGGTGGTCATGGACTGGAACAGGAATGACAAAAGGATCCTCGTCAGGGAAGCCATCAGCAAGGGTAAATCATCACCAAATTCTGGTAGCGCGAACGGTTGGAAGTCATCCCCATCCTCGGACCGCACGTCAGGATCACTCTCAGTGACTGACGTATATATCTCTGGCGTGGCATGACCTCGTCATCTGTCGCGACTGCTTTTGGGTTGCGGGCATCCGACAACCCACTCTTTGAGGATAGCATGTGTGCCTGCAACATCGTAATCCTAACATATGTACGTATAGCAACCACTAACACACAATATATGCAAACAAATGCAATTTATCATGTAATCATGTATCCTTGTTATTCCTCATGAAATCTTTATATCCTTCCTAGTCTCCCAGACTAAACCACCTAGTCTCCCAGACTAAACCAACCGGTCTCCCAGACTAAACCACCTAGTCTCCCAGACTAAACCAACCAGTCTCCCAGACTAAACCACCTAGTCTCCCAGACTAAGCCAACCAGTCTCCTAGACTAAACCACCTAGTCTCCCAGACTAAACCAACCAGTCTCCCAGACTAAACCACCCAGTCTCCTATACTAAACCAACCAGTCTCCCAGACTAAACTAACCAGTCTCCCAGACTGAACCACCCAGTCTCTCAGACTGAACCACCCAGTCTCGCAGACTGAACCACCCAGTCTCGCAGACTGAACCACCCAGTCTCTCAGACTGAACCACCCAGTCTCTTATACTGAACCAAAAACATAAACATTGAAATGTGTTTCGTGTCTTTTCTTTATAAAAATGTTTGTTTCTTGGATCTGGGCATTTTCGTGTACGCAATGAAAACATGTTGTAAAAATATTTTCGTGAGAGCCCTAATGATTGTAGTCTAGACTCGAGAAGGAATCCTAGTTTGCTACAATCGAAGCTCTGATACCAAACTGTCACACCCTGACTTTTGCGGAAGCGTGATTTGGTGTGACTTGCTTAATATCATTGCATTCAACCGTAACAAACATCTATATGATAAAACCATAAGGTCATCCATAACTTAAGTTTCAAAACATTACAATCGTCATTGTTTAACATCAAACTAAGACTTTAAGTTTAGATCACATGACTACGAAAGCTTAAAGTTTCATAATGGACTTCACCAAAGACACAACCAAACTAGGTTTCGAGCCATGCATCTTATCCAAGATAAAATACATAACCCAAACCCCTCGACTTCGGATGACACCTTTTATTAGAGACATGACTTGTAACATCAACACCCGCCAGATCCATTACTTAATTTCCTGAAATACATGTAGTTTGAAAACATCAACAAAAGTTGAGTGAGTTCATGTGTTTGTTTGTGAATAAACCTTTGAATCATTTGTAAGTATGTTTGTATGTACTTGGAAACCGGTATGAAAGCAACAAGGAAACAGATCAATTAATGTGTAGCTAATACATTAATATTTGTGACGTGATGCAGGAAGACTCAAACATAGCATACTTTGTCTCCGGCAATAAGACATAGTCACCACATGGTCCACTCGGCAGACGCATGGGTGGGGCTCGCTACACCCATATAGATCTATCACTCATGTCCCTCGGTTCTACAACGAGGATTAATGGCCTTAAGCGTCATACCCACCACTCACATGATCTAGCAGTACCCTTCCTTAGCTAACCATACCACATATAAACGTTTGTAAACAGTTTGTAACATGTACTTCACCCCCGAAGTTATAAAACCAAAAACAGTTAAAAGAAAAGGGGGTCATGAACTCACAGGTTTGCGTTCTTCGAATCTGCCTGTAACTCAAAGTTTCCTCTGGTGTACACGACTACCTACAACGTACTATGGTCTATTAGACGAGCGGGTCGTGCCTTGACTTAGTATTAATTAGTGTCTTTGAGTTACGTTTCCAAGTGTCCTCATCATTATTCTAAGTTATATAATTATTTGTTAAAATAATAAATATTTTAACTTAAATTATATTTACTAGATTTTGGAATAAGAATATATTTTAACTTGTTACTTTTACGTATTTATACATGTATATCCTTCCCAAGGATGGGAGTGTTTATATCCACATTCTTATTCTTGTATATTTTTGTCATGTATTTGGGGTCGTATTCCGGCGTGTATTTATACGTACGAGAACACGTATTTTCTATTGTGTTTATTAAGTATTTTATACTTAACTTTCCCGGAATAATATTTCTAGTAAAACTACATCAACATATATTTCCAAAATATATATTCCGAGGAATATTACTTAGAAAATTATTTATAATTTTCCTTTGGCAAAAATATTCGTATTTTCATATAAGTTCCAAAAATAATATATTTTCAAGTCTAACCTGGAATATATATATATATATATATATATGCTTATTTTTCTCCCAAAATAATATATTCCGTTTTTGTTTGAGAAAATCTATATTTCTTCCAAAAGTAATATATCTTCTAATATTTCCAAGAAAATACATATTTTTATTCTCCCAAAATAATATATTTTCTTCTTGTCAAAAATATGATATTTCTTTGTAATAATTGTAAAAATCATATTTTCCTTCTCTTGGTGTCCAAAATATTAATTACCAAAATATACTCATGAATAATATTTCCGGAATATTTTGTATGTTATATTCCTTTGTTCGGTTTCACCAATATTTTGTGTATTCTTTGTATATTTATTCCTTGGAATTTTGGTAATATTTTGGATTGTAATTTCTTGGTATTTTGATGAGTTATATTATTTCAAATCCTAAAATAATATAACTAATACACATAATATACAAATAATCACACACATGGTGCCTTCTAAATATATATTTCCTAAATACATATTTAGTCACTTTTATTTGTAAAAACTAACCTCCAATATTTATAATTTTTGTAACAAAAATTATGGCAAAGTTTATGTAAAAATTCATGGTTTAAAGCACACTTGTAATTATTTGTTTAGAAATAATTTTCTAAGTGTTTAATTTTTAGAAAAATTTTGCCATAGTTTCCTCTAAAAATGGAGGTTTCCATACCTTGAAGGTATATACTTTTCTTTTGTAAATCATCACAATCAATCAATAATCAACAACAACAATCTTAACTTACTAATTTTGCCAAAAACAAGCATGATCTACTACTTCATGAACTTGAAATTTCACAAAAATTTGTAGTAACTTACTAGTGTTCTTAGTAAGCCTTGTTATCCTTTAAAGTGTGATTGATTCTTTAAAAACATCGTTTTTTTTAAAGAAAATAGACCTTTACAACTTATATTCATGATTTCTAAAAATGTTTCTTCATGGATCTTTCTTGTTACATAAGTGTTTCTACACTTTATTAACCACCAAAAATAAGGTTTATTTGTTTAAGAACCAAGTTTAAGTGTAACTTGTATTTTTTTTAAATAATCATCCATGAAATATGAGGTCTACAAGATTTATATCTTACTTAAATCATCATTTTACAAGAAAACATTTTATTCATTCAAGTTCATGACTTTTGTGAGGATGATCCACTAATCTTTAACACTTTCATCCTCTCATCTTGCTAGACTATGTTTTTAATCATGATCTAGTAAGATCATATGATGATCTACATCATTTTCATAAGAAATCAATCATCAAGTATCACCACAACACTAAACAACATGATTTCTTTAAGGTTTCTTATAATTTCAAGCTTATGTTCATGTTTCATCTTCTTATTTCTTAGTGTTCTTCAAGATTAACATTATGTATTATCTTCTAACCACTTGAAATAGATGTAAAATGAAGAGATTGGTGTTCTTACTACTAGCTCAAGGTTAGGGATGATCAATAGAAGAAATGAAGTGGATAAAAGCAAACGGTGAAGGTCCTTCAACTTCCGAAAGCTCCTAGCTCCTTTATGCACCTTCTATCACCTTGGTATAAGCTTAGAACTAGTTGAAGATGATTGAAATATGGTGGTGGTGGTGTGGTGGTTCACGGCCGAACCAAAGAAGAAGGGAAGAGAGAAGTGTGGGTATTGTGTGATGTTGGTGAATGAAAGTGATGATCCTTATGGTCTTACTTATAATACATCAACTACTCATTTACCTTTGGTCTAAGTGTTTAGGAAAGTTTAGACATGGTCTAATAGAAAATTCAAATAAAATCTTCAGGGTGGGGCCCTTGTTGGGCCGTAGCTAGATGTGTGTGTGTGTGTGGGCGGGGGGGGGGGGGGGGGTCTTAGCTTAGGTTTTAACTAATAGTTGGTTTATGGTTAGATTTCAAGTGTTAGTTAGTGTTTTTAGTTATTAGATATTTATATAGTGTGTTATGATGTTCGGGGACCATAACTAGCTTGGTAATGTTAAAATAGTGCTCCTAGTAAAAATTTGGTGTTTCGGGTAGTGTACGGTTGTTCGGTTAGTTACTGATTCGTTAAGATGCTAAACTATGCAGTTTAGTGTACTTTATGTACCCTTTTATGACAGTTTTAATTCCCGACACTTAGGAAAGCATTCACGACCATTTAACCATATTTCTGCATGATATTAGGTTGTTTAAATGCTAAATTTGCTGATTTTCTGCAGAATTCTGCAGTTTAGGTGAGTTTCAGGCACTTTCCGGCACTTAAACTATCTCTAGGAATGCAGTTTTATGATCCTTACTTTCCTACACACTATACTAGTGTAACTCCTGGTTTCTGGCCCATTCTGTATCTCAATACAATGTCTATCTATCTACTGAACTCTGTCAGCATTTTTCTGATTTGCCGGATAATTGTGCTAACTGTGCTTCGTGCATCATTTAAGTCAATAAAGTTCTCATGCAATAATGACATGACATTAAGAAATATATGATGCATATGTATGTATATGGTAATAATCAGAAGCAATTCAAGTAATTAATTGTAACTTAGCATAGTCAT
>JARYGA010039926.1:0-27739 GCA_030545235.1 Helianthus tuberosus
CCTGGCTTTTTATGACCAGGTCGTCCACATAAATTTCTAGATTTCTTCCGATCTGGTCTGTGAACGCTTTATCCATCAGCCTTTGGTACGTAGCTCCGGCGTTCTTTAATCCGAATGGCATTTTGGTATAACAGAAGAGACCCTCGTTTGTTACAAACGCGGTCTTGTCTTCGTCTTCCAAAGCCATCTGGATTTGGTGGTAACCTTTATATGCATCTAGGAAGCATTTAAGACGGAAACTGGAAAGAGAATCAATCTTTAAATCTATCTCCGGCAAAGGATAGCAATCCTTCGGACAAGCATTGTTCAGATCAGAAACATCGACGCACATCCTCCAGGTTTTATCTTTCTTCGTTACCATTACCGGATTAGAGACCCATGTTTGGTACCGTACTTCCCTGATAATACCGGCACTTAGCAGCTTTCGTACGTCCTCGGAGATGGCTTTGTTACGAGCTGGAGCCATGTTTCTTTTTCTAAAACATCAGTTTGTAATTCAGAAATAAAACTTAACGCTTAAGTTTTTTTTTAACTGAGGAGGCAAAATAGATAAAAGGTGGGATTACGAGTGAAAGTATTCAAATGTAGGGATGTGCACGGTTCGGTTCGGTTCGGTTTTTGGGTAAAATCAAAACCGAAACCGAAATATCGGTTTTCAGGTTTTAAAAACCGTACGGTTTCAGTTTTTTCGGTTTTTACGTCGGTTCGGTTCGGTTTTTCGGTTATTTCGGTTTTTGAAACAAAATTATGTAAGACTCAAAAAATAAAAAGTATAACTTATATTATAACAATCTTTTTATATGTTTACATTTAAGTTATTATAGTTAACCTCTTTATTTAATATTGTTTACAAAAACCAAACCTTATAATCTATTTTTATGTTTCTTCAAAGTTTTTATTAAATTTTGTTATATCTTATAGGTAATAATAAATCATTTCAGTTATAATGTTTTTATTATAAACACTTAACATTCAAGAATAAAACTAACATTTTCTACTAGCATTGGGTTAAACACTTAAACAATTTAAACTTAAACATAAAAATATATGGATTGTAACTTATCGGTTCGGTTCCGTTTTTTTCGGTTATTGAAAAAGTTTATCCGAAAACCGAACCAAAATTTTCGGTTATTAAAAATTCGAAAACCGAACCGTCGGTTTTTGTTTCGGTTCGGTTATTTCGGTTATTCGGTTACGGTTCGGTTATTTCAGTTTTCTTGCTCACCCCTATTCAAATGTGAGATCGGTAATGGTCATATCTACTTGGGATTATTAGAATCCAATTTCTCAAACTAAAATACATATAAATAAATTAGTTTTGTAGCTTTTCATTTACATAACTTATGTATATTTTATAAATATTTTTTTTTAAAAACAAATTATTAATCAAATTATAAATTATGTAAATTTGATTTTTTTCATTTTTCATACTACTTTAGTGTTGTATAATAGGTGCCGTGTAGGAACATATTATTGTTAATACATACCTATGAACAAAACATTGTTTGAAACATTGTTACGTAAATATCAACTTTTAAAACATTTTTTTAGCGCATCTGTCTTTGTGTTTCGTTTGGTTGAGTCAAATTTTACGTTAGTATTTCAAACATTAATACATGGAAACATGGAAATTGTGGCTAAAGAAATGAGACATCCTTCCCTGCACTGTGACAGTGGGACCGATTGTCACGAGAAATGCTGATATAAAAAGTCAAAAACACTTTTTTGATGAACAGAGAAAAGTTTCAAGATTTCCCATAAACCAATATTCAACATTTAAACACCATAAATTAAGTACAAATATAACATCAAACAATCAATTAGAATAAATTTCTTGACCCAAACATCTTCTGCTTCAAACAAGATGATGGTTTTTGCTGTAGTAGTAATTATGCTAATATATATCCATCATACGAGGTAAGTTTTCACAAATTATGAAGGGTGCATTTAAACATATAAAACATATCCGGTCACGAACCTTAGGAGAGTTCACCGATTCTTTGCGATACGTCTAAACGCACCCATCATTAATCTAAGAATTAAACAGGAATCTTAACCGGATACTTATGAATAGAGTCCGCCCACGGGTTACTTTCACACCCAGCGGGAACCGACTTCAACGCCCTCCACACCGCACTGTTACACTTAAAACCCGACCCAAAAGCAATCTGCCATATACGGTCGCCTTTCGAAACCCGCCCCTTAGCTTCGGCATACGACAACTCGTACCACAAAGAACTACTAGACGTGTTCCCGAACCGGTGCAACGTCATTCTCGACGGCTCCATATGCCTCTCCGTCAAATTCAAATTCTTCTGAATCTCATCCAACACCGCCCGCCCACCGGCATGAATGCAAAAATGCTCAAACGCAAGTTTAAAATCCGGAATATATGGCTTCACTTTCATCTTAAACACTTTTCGCTTAACAAGCGATAAAAAGAACATCAACTGTTCGGAAAACGGTAACACCAATGGGCCTAAAGTGGTTATATTAGTCTTGAGAGCATCTCCAGCAACGGCCATGAGTTCGCGCGCTAGCGAAACACCGACAATCCCTTTATCGTCTTCTCGTTGGTAGACACAGTTGTAGCATTTGTCATCAGCTCCTTTATGTGTCCGAACAGTGTGCGCCAACTCATACTTCGATCTTTTACGGTCTCTTGTTTTGTTTGATAGTAACATGGCGGCACCACCCATACGGAAAATGCAATTGCAAAGAAGCATGGATCGTTCGTTACCGGAATACCAGTTGAGTGTGATGTTTTCCATGCTCAAAACGACAGCGTATGAATTAGGGTTTGCTTTAAGAAGTTGTTGTGCTAAATCTATTGAAATAATACCGGCACTGCATCCCATACCGCCGAGGTTAAAGCTCATAATATCCGGTCTGAGCTTGTAATGGTTAACGATCATTGAAGAAAGTGATGGGGTTGGATTAAACAAGCTGCAGTTCACGATGAGAATGCTGATTTCTGCCGGTCTGACTCCGGTTTTTTTGAAGAGTGAGTCTAGGGCACCAAACATGACAAGCTCAGCTTCGGACCGGGCTTCTTTCATGGTGAGTTGTGGCGGTCGAGCCGTTATGCCTTTTGGGAAATACGTCTCGTCTCCTAAACCGGACCTGGCCGCGATTCTTTTCTGAAAGTTTAACGTATCTTGGTTGAAAAAACCGGAGTCTTCGGACATTTTCGTGAACGCTTCATTGGCCATTTTGAAGTCATCTTCCGGTTTGTAACAAGCAAAGTCTATGAGATAAACCGGGGTGGGACGTTTAGCGTAGTATACTCCAGATAAGAAGAGTAAAAGAACCAAACCGGTTAGACCGGTTGCGGTGTCTAAGGTGGTGAATATTAGGGTTATGTTGTGAAGGTGAAGTTTGGTGAGTTGAATGAGGGTGGCTATGAATAATGGGAAAAGAATGACAAGTGTAACAAGAGTTGCAGTGTTGCAAGAATAGTTGTAACCGAGTTTAACGTATTTGAGTTTAACGGATTGTAAGAAATCCGGAAGCTTTCGACGAATTTTGATCACCACGGAGGAGGAATCTTTGATGTCAAGCTCCGCGGTTAGCCGCTCGGTATCCATATCTACTGTACTATTGTGATCCATAGCTCAAATTGAATAAAACTGAATTATATGTATATATGTACTAGTGTGAAGTTGATTTACAATTAACAAGGGGTTTGAGGTTCAAAGTGGAATTTGAATATGTGTTGTGGAAGAGGATGAGGAGGTTGTATAGAAATAAATAGGATGGTTTATTGCATTAAATTGGAATGGAGGGTGGCTGGCCACCAAGGCCGAGTTGTGTAGATGCATAGCTCAACTACTTATGGTAATTTTAAATAAAATTCAATTCATGTTCACACATAAATGTTGGTGGGAGCCCAAGGGCTTAGTCAAACCCATAATTTAAATTTATATTTAAGACAGAGGGGACACGGTATGGAGAGTTTTGCACAATTGGGTACCGTATGCAACACCATGCCGTGTGTTGTGGTATCGAGGATTTTCATGAAGGTAGGTGACTAGTCAATATATCGATGGTAACGAGAGTGACAATACCTTTTAATTGATTTTAAAAAGTTTAAATTCGTTGTGAGAGATGAGTGTGGAAGAAAAGGATCACCGCCGTTTGGGATGAGAAAGATGTAATTGAAATTTCGTAATGTGAAGCCGATATAGAGAAGATAGAGTTGTGGGATGGGTGGGATGAAAACTAAAAGGACTTCTAGGCTCGTAGTACTACTTACCTTGTGGTCTAATTTACTATCTATTCCAATTATGTAAATACCAATCAAAGAACTTCTAGGCTCCTAGTACTACTAAACCACCACAAGTGGCCTAGTGGTGGAGTGACTTGGGTTCTCCAATGGAGACCCAAGTTTAATTCCCATTAGTGCCACTTTGGTGGCCACCGACACCCGCTTTAAGCCGGACCGAGGACACTCGAGGTCTCGGGTTCGAAACATGTTTCTTACCCCTCTTTGATGGCTATGGGTATTTGCCGCCAGGGATCCTTGTCGGGTGGTGAACTGGGAAGGGAGATCTCTTCCGCGGTCAGGGGTACCGTGCAACTACCCTTTTTTAAAAGGTGTTACTAATTATGATGTTGAAGGTTTTAGTCACACACTAACAAAGGTGTAGATTTAGAACTAAGATTAGTGGGTATGTGAGCTAACTGTATAAAAATAGAAAATCTAGATACAAAGGGCTTGTAAGCTAGCATTATGAAGGCGCATAGTAAATACATTTCTTATAAAATTGTTGAAGGTTTTGGTTACATATTGGATGTATATATATATTTATAGGATGTGTGAGTTATTCTAAGAAAAATCTGATCTAAATTACTGTAAAAAATAGTTAAAACCATAATCTTGTTGTTTCATGAGTTAATACTTTCTTTTAGTTAGCAATATATGAAGATTTTTATGAAGTCATGTTTGAAATATTTTGATGAAGAACTTTATCTTAATGTATTTACAAGTTTAAAATATTTTGACACACAAACTATATATAAATGTGATATAGTTTTCGTAAGGATATATGTATATAATTTTTCACCGGGGCAAAAACGTAATTTTAAACTGATGGCAAAATCGTAATTTTAAAGCGGGAAAAAATCGTAAATTGATTTGGCCCAAAAAGGCAAAAAAGTCAAAAAGCAAAAAAAATAATAATAATATTGCATTGTTTATGCATTTTCCTAAATGTAATAGAGTTAATTTTATTAACAAACCCATATATAGTCCAATCTATTGCGGTCCCGTTGTCCAGCCAAGTAGAAAGACCCTTCCTTTTCAAGGGGTCCTCGTGTTGTTCTTTCTCCAAGTTTGTTTTATTTCAATTTTTAACATGTAAAATAAAATCAATTTTAAATAAAGTTTATATTAGCATATAAAATGTGTACCATATAAATGCATAATGTAGTTATGTAACCATTTACACCAAGCTATTAGCTTGCAACTATCTTTATATTTTCAATCACTAAATTAATATACACATGTGTTATACGGTTTTTGTATTTTTATAGTTAAAAATTGATTTTATGTTGACAATCAAAGAGAAAAGAATGAAAGCTATATATAAAATAAATTTTAATTTGATTAAACGTGTAGGAAAGAAATAATATTGGTGGTTAAGCAATCTTACGTCTGAAATGAAGTGCCGCACATGCGTTAGGCAATTAGACAAATTAAAAGAAAAAGAAATTGAAGGTGAAATTAATTAGGAGAAAGCAGTTGGGTGTGGATTAAGTAGGGCGGTGAAGGTAGGTGACCATCCATCCAGATACATTAATTATACATACGTACATGCATTTGTTGAAGTGGTCAAAGCCAATCTATGTGTATGTCAGGAGATCGAACCACCCTTGACTGCGTGAATATACGTACGGTTAATGCATGTGCGTACAAGTGAGATGAGTTTATATACCATTGATCCAATTTCCACTTGGTTAGGTGTTACTATACCATTTTAATTTGTAAACGTAATCACCATAAGGATTGTGATGCATAACGAAAGTATAAGCATACATGTTAAACATAAATCATCTAATGTTATTCACAATGTATCTTCAAGATAGTAAAAGAGGTCGGTGGGAATTTCTAAGGCTCCAAGTTCAATTCTAAATAATTTATAATGCATATATGGTTGCATGTTATTTTAATAATGTGAGGCTTGGGAAAGAGAACAGGATGGGGATCAGAGACTGGTGAAACAAATTCAACAACCCACATACATAAATTTACCACGTATACTTGCTAAAACTAATTATACTTATATACAACTCCATTTACACAACTAAGCACAAGTAAACTCATCCATCATCCTTTCACTTACCCCATAATATTCACATAACCACATTACATTTCAAAACCATAACATGTACACCCATACCATAATCCCAATGCCATACCCATTACCATAACATGATTCCCCCACATGTAATTAAAATAGATCGTAGTGAACTAGATCATGGAGGAGATACTCAAGGCTGAAATACATGTATATATTTGTGGGCGGTATGCCAGGAAATGTTGCCATAATACTCAAAGTGGAGGTCGACCCTTGTGTTTTGTTGGTGGCGACGTTGGCACACCAATGGTTTTGATTGCAAAGGTGAGCGTAGTGGCGGATCTAGAAAATCCGCATAGGGGTAACGTTTCAATAAAAAGGGATAACGAAATCGAAAAAACATCAATTTTTTTCAAAAGTTATACTACCGTCGGATCGTCACCGGAGCGTCAAGGGGCAACGGAGGTCACCCCTTCTATCACTCTAGGTCCGCCCCTAGGTGAGCGTCATGGTTGTTGAGTAAGTTTATTGTACAAATGAGCTTAATATACTAAACGTAAAAAGTAAAGGAGAATTTTTTTTTACTTTTTATTTTTGTTTTGTTTGAAAAAAAATCTCCATCTTGTCAAGCGTGTATTTTATTCTCATAATCTATAAAAAATATTGTGTATTTACACTATAATCACTCTAGAGTGATTACATATAATTACTCTACTAGAGTAATACACGAAATTTTTTATTTTTACATTTTTCAACTAAATATGATGCTTAAGTAGATAGAAAAAAAAATTCATTCACTTCTCATGTTTAGTATATTAATACTGACATGCGTGGGTGAGTTATATACTTTTAGTTATATTTTTAGCTCTTTTTACTTGCCGATTTCAAGTTTTAAATTTATAAAACATGATATTCTACTATCACTCTACACACACGCTAGGGCAAGTATACCCATCGTGGACGTAGTATAGTGATGTCAAGATAACGAGAGCGTCCAAGGACACAATAGTTTTTAGTACCGGCTTATCGTCAACGTCTAATCGAACCAATTTTTGAGAAAAGATTTTTAAACTAATAAAAAGATAAAAACAGAAAATAAAAATGATAGACAAGAAAGAATCACTTGGATCCAACTTATCTTTCATGTACCATTTTAATGATTTATGCACTTTGGGCATTTTAAGAGATTATCTTAGTTATAATAGTAGGCCCCTCTTCCGAGGCGACGTTACCCTCAACCTAGTGGTTTGAGTCAGCAAGGATACAATCCCACTAGGTCGGAATATTGAAAGATAATTAAGTAAGTTATTAATGCAAAATGTGGTGGACCCTTCTTCCGAGTCGGCGATCACCCTCAAGCCGTTGGTCTGAGTCAACATGGATACAGTCATCGCGGGGTTGGTTTATTGTTTTAATAATAGTTTAAGAATAAGGGATTCAAGCTTTTTGCACCTCTCCCGTGATGGGTAATGCCCGCTCCGACTCGTGAGGTGTTACTAGGCTTGAACCAGGTTCTCGCGGGATCTATACACTGAACGAGACATAGAATTACCCAAACCACCCTTCTAACCCCCTTACAGGCAATTAACATGCTTTATATAGACCGTAAAGACATGAATACGTTGAGTCAACGAACATATGAAGAATGATTCAGTAAATTCGCCTTCAATATAAAAAAAACTAATTACTAACGTCATTAATACACACCCAATTAAAAAGTAGCCAAAGTTTGGAAATCATAAAAGAAATACATAAAAGACAGGTCTTCACCAAGTGATGTAAGAATTTAGTCAAGCGTGACCTTTGTTTGACAATGATTCTTACGATCAATCTTGGATCCCATGACTACACACACTCTAAAGATGGAAAGATGGATGATGGTGGTGGATGATGGTGTTGTAGTGGTGGTGGCAAGTGAGAAAGAAGTGGTTTGCCAAGGGACGAGTTGAAGTGGAACCAAGCACTCCTATTTATAGCTGTCTTCAGAAGCTTCAGCACGGCCCGTGCCCGGCTGGCACGACCCCGTGCCCATCTCTCTCTCTCTTCCTCATTAACTGCTTGTCAGATGTTGTACTAACACGGCCCCGTGCGTCAACGGCACGGCCCGTGGCTAAAGTACTTGTTGTATGCTTAATTACATTCCTAAATTGTGATTTTTCTGCATTTCATGCTTAATTACATTCCTAAATTTTGCCCTAACTTTGAGTTTTTGGAACAAAACTGAAAGTATGGAGTTCCTGATGGGTGTAACCAGGTGGCTGTTGCTACTGCAATTCTGCTGGCGTATGGAATGTCTCATCTCACATTGATTAATATAGCTAAACTAAAATCTGGTGAGGTATTATTGACACATGATCTGATATATATTTGTGTCATTTTCGGATGTAAATCATACTTTTGTTTTTGAAATTGATTTGTTTGATATATAATGTGCAGCACTTGATTGATTCTGATGTAAATCATACTTTTGTTTTTGAAATATATTGATACAGAGCTGAGTTTTGAGAAGAACACCCGTGACTAGGGCTCTGGTGGTGGCGAAAATGGGTCTCCGGCCAATGCATGTAACTATTTCGACCGTTTCAGCCAATTGCCACATGAGTTTTAACCTAGGGTTCGGTCAGAGTTTTGCTAAAATCGAGTTCATCTGATGAATAAGAAATATGTTAATGAATTTTGTTATATCTGATCCAAAATCAAAATGTTTTGTAGGTTAGCACTATCAAGACATGTGAAAAGGTACTCTTCTTCGAAATATGTCGGGGGTTTTGATTTCAGTGAACAAAAGCGTAGATTTAAAAGTAGGTTTAGAAAGTGTTTAAGGTAATCGGTAAAAAAAACTAAAAAGAAGGCTACTTTCAAAGTGTTTTGAGTTAACTGTAATGTTGTTGGTGATGACCAACATTCGACAAATCAATTTGCAGAACAATATTGGCACCACAGCTATCGTGTCAACTGTAAGGCTGTTGTTGATAACCAGCATTCGGCACATGATCAGCAAGCAACTAAGAGCTCAATTTGCTTCAACGTTTTACGCAATATTTGGCCTAGGGGATCGGAAGATGACATATTTGTATCTAATGGTGCACAGTTCCACATTTCACATATTCAGGTCTCTTATATTTAATTTTCTTTTAGTTTGTATTTGATGACATGGTTTTTACATTTTAGTTTTTTCCTATTTGAATCATTCATATTTATATAATATGATCTGGTTATCGTAAACAAACAGTAATAATGTTCGCATCTGACCTTTACTTTTTATTAATTTTTGTGTCAGGTCTTATTTGGGTCTAAAGTTACAATGGCGGCGTAAGATCCGTCATGACTCATATCTGGTAGATGATGAGGAGTTTCAACTCCTGGTGGTGTCGTTTTACAAGTTTGCCGATTTTTCTGACCATGCCGATTTGCGTAAACCATTTAAAAGCTGGTAAGTTCTCTACATACATATTGCTGAATTAGGTTTAATCAAAGTACATATAGGTATTGTGATCTTCTCATTTAAATGTCGACTTTGAAATCGGTAAAAATGCTTTATTTTCCCTTTTGTTTTTCTTGATTAAAGTTGGTTCGTTGCAGTCTTTTTTTTTCTTTGGTTATGCTTGTGGTGGAACTCAGTTTCTTGTAATCATAAAATAATAATAGTATATTTTGACTATATAACTTAAAAGAATTAGATCTCTATTCTTGCAGCCTCTTTTGTTGCCAACCCAAACAATTCATGGATTGTTAATCCTACTCAGGATAATCAAAATCCTCAATTACTAAGGAGCCTCCAAACAATATTTATATTAAAAAAACCTTGCTAAACATAAATACGACAACGTTGTTAATTTTTGATAATTTTTCTATAATTTTTTTGCAAGTTCAAGTTTTTTTTTTTTGGGGGGGGGGGGGGGTGGCAATACAGTCGGGTTAGTTTAACGGGTCAAAACCAGTTTATTAGGCAGCAATGTGATTTTGTAATTTGAAGTTTGTGTATTAAAGTAAAGACTTTGTTTTAAAATCCAGTTTTTATGTCGTACCGGATTTGGCTCGGAAACGGTTTAATCGGGTGTATCGGGCATTTCAACCGGTGTACCGGGTGGTTTAACCTGTTATACCGAACGGTTCAACCGGTACAATCGGCCGGTTAGAACCGGTATTTTAAAACATTGAGTAAAGTTGCAATTTTGTCCCCGATCAATTCATATATGTTTTATCTTTAGCATTTGAAAAAGGCAAAAATAATTGCTTAAAAGAAGTAAAAATGTTAAATGGGTTGGAAGAAAAGTTGTTTGGAATGCTTATTAATTATTTTATGAATTATATTGTTATCATTATTCAACCAGTGTACTGCTTTTTACCTTGATATAGCAAAATGTTTATAATGATGCAGTTGCATATATGAAGAGATTTGTTGAAAAGGGGAAAGTCATTGAAGCTAGTGTTGAAGTTTTGAGAATCATTGAGGAACCTCTGCTTCTTGTTGGTTGAAATATGTTTATTTAATCTTTTTTAGACGGCATAGTTACATTTGATTACAAATTGAAATGCATTTATGGGGTGTTTGGATAGGCGCTCTGACTACGTGAATTAGACAACCAATGTGATCTACAAGAAATTTATTACCGAATTTTTAGTGATTTGTTATTTCTTCTTCCGATGTATTTGTTTTTTAAACGATCTTAAATGTCAAGAAATAATATTAATTTCATTTGTGAATGTAACAAATAAAACAACTAATGTGGTCTACAAAGAAGTTTTTTTCAGGATTTGAATAATTTCTTTTTTTTTTGTCTTCTAATGTATGTGTTATTACATAGTATTAAATTTTGAACATAAATAATCAGTTTTTGGCTGAAACCGCGTTTGACGCGGGCAATAGCCTAGTTTTTATATAATGTAAACTATGTGAACTGTGCGATTCTTGCAAATGTGTGGGTGGTGTGCTTTTGTAATAGCTTGAATTGTTATCTGTTGATGCAACAAATATTAGACCGATGGTAGTAGCTGGGCTGGTTAGGCAAAAGGGTTGGAGTGTTTAGTTTTGCCTAACGCAAGTCGTGGGGTCCCCCCACGTTTGCAAGACGTGGAGAGAGGTTCACTAGTTTGATTTTGTTATTTGCTCGAGATCCTCCACTGAAATGTGTTCAGCTTTGGATGTGAGAGCAATGGGAATGTGTGTGTTGAATGTGATGAAGAGTGACTTGCATGGAACAAGTACTCAAGAGCAATGACCAGAGATCCCAATTGAATGAGAGCTGATCCGGAATGTCTTGAGCACTAAATGAAGTGTTATTTATATAGGGAAGGTTATCACTCAAAGAGGAAACCATTGACTAGTGAAACATGCTTGCAGTGGTGGACTTACCCTTTTGGGGGTTGAAGCCTTTTGACCTGTGGGTAAAAGATTACACTCTGTGCACTTGTCTTACTTTTACGGCTAGGAGAGTTGTTGAAGTAATCAGAGATATGACCGATTACTGTACACGTGCTGCTTTATCCTAGCTCCCGGGTTTTTAACCCTTGAACCTTTTAACCTTTTAAGCGTTCATGTTATTAAGTCATTTTATTTAGTCTTGAGCTACCCCCGTCATCAGCCCCCCAAGTCAGAGGTTTTTGGGAAATGAGCTCAAAGACTTCTGACTTTTACACATTTATTTATATTGCTTAAAGGATTCAAGGCTTGGAGGCTTAAAGGGTTCATTACAGTTGAGAATTTTGAATTTTAAAACTGACAACTGATGTGATTGATGTGTGGCAGTTTTTCAGTCGGCGGTTTATACACTAAGTAATAATAACATCTCATTTAATTACTTTTTCATTTATTAACCTCTTTTGGTGAGATTTTGCACTTATCTTCTTCCGAAAATTCCGATTTCCTCTTCAAAATTCAGGTTAATTTCCATTTCCTTGTGTGTTTTGTTCGTTACTTTGGTCATGGGTGCACGGAAAGATTTGGCCGTGAGTTACTCCTGTTTATCCCAAGAGGAGGTCAAATTGTTTTGTATGGAATGGGGGATTGGGAAGAAGTTTAAACCAGTTGCTCCGGGGAAGAATGTTTCAATCGATCAGTGTCCGGCTGGTTCGATTGCCCTGTACTGTCGACACTTTGAATTTTCTATTCTTCGTCATCCGTTTTCTCTGTTTGTTTTGAATGTGTTAGAGTATTATCGCGTGTCTTTTGGTCAAATACACCCACATGGTTTAGCTAGGGTAATACATTTTGAAGTTTTGTGTCGAGCGTGTGGTTATGATCCTTCTTTGTTGATGTTCCGCTGTTTCTTTCGATTAGCGAAGAATGGTGATTGGTTTACGTTTGAGACGTCTAAAATCGATATCTGCCTGGTTTCTTCTATGGTCACCACACTTGGTGCCTGGAAAGACCGTTTCTTTTGGGTTTCAGATGAGATCGTTCCGTTCAAAATGGTTTGGAGGCAACCTGATGCCATTCTCAATGAACCGGAACCTTCTGAATTGGATTTGAATGAAGTTTTTCTTTGAGCCATTCGGGAATGTCCTTCAAGGGTTCGACCTTTTCCCGAGCATTTGCTGGTTCTATTGGGTATTAGCAAATTGTGGGAAAAGGCTAATCGGGATCCGGTTCTGATGAGGAATGGCCAGGGTATGCACTTTCCTTGTTTTACCTTTTAATGGCCTCTTGGTTTAATAGCTTATATGTTTTTGCTTTGTAATTTCATGCAGTCATGTCTGCCTTAGATTTCATCAAGAGTGACGATACATCAGATGTTGCATTTGGGGATGTTTCGGCTACGCCTGGTGAAAATGCTGTGGTTAGGAGTTCTGAACAGAGGTTCGAAGGTTCAGGTTACGTTGGTGTGCCTGATGTGAAGGGTTTTAAGAAGAGTGTTGTTCCCAAGGTTGTTCGCCGTTTGAATCGACGTTTGAACGTTTCTGGTCCACCATCTACTCCGGAACATGTGGACTTAAGTGGTGACATTGGTGTTTCTGTGGATCAGGGTCCGAATGAGGGTGTTGATAAGGAGAAGGAGTTGGTTGTTGTTGGAAAGAAAATTGCTGGGAAAGGGATTGTTGTGGTAGGTTTATCTGGTAAAAACACTAGCGGTTCTGAAGGTCTTGACCCGCATCAGATTTATGTACCTGATTGGGGTGTGAAGTTGGGTGATAGTTTCAAAGATCCCAATGTTTGTGCTAATATGTTAGATCACTTTGCTCCTCCTGGCGTTCGTGGTGCCATATCTGAAATGTAAAGTGACCACTTTATATCGAGGTTGATGCTTAGTTCCTGCAACCTTTCTGCCTTAGTGGCTGAGGGTGTTACCCGTTTTCAGAAGGGAATGCAGGAGTACGAGGAGTTTTCTAAGAAGAAGGAGAAAATGAAGTCTTCGATGGCCGCAATGAAGAAGGAATTTGATGGTTTTTCAGAGAAGGAGTTAGCTTGGGCCAAGAAGGTAGGTGAATTGATAAGGAGGCATGAGATTGATATAAATGATCTCAAGAAAAGTTTTGAAACTGACTGGTTGAAGTTAAAAGGTGATAGGGAGGCCTTGGCTGTTCAACAGAAGGCCTTCGATGAAGAGAAAGATGGTTTGAAGGCTTCAGTTGTTCAAGCCATTGGTGATAACCAGTGGCTCATTGAGCAAGGCTTCCACCAGGTTGTTACCTACCTCCTTCATTCCAACGAGTTTAACTCTGCCCTTGGAGAGGTTTATACGGAGCTGTTGAACTTGGGGAAACATCAAGGCCTTATTGCTGGTTTAAACTTCATGAGTCTAGCCAGGCCTTTGAGAAATCTCCCCTTTTCCGTCCTGATGCTTCCGAAATGTTCAAGGCATCTGTCCAGCAGATGGAGAGGTTGACTTACCCATATGTGAGTCAAGTTGCTAATTGCTTTGGTAAACCTCTTTCTGTCTTACAGGAACTGAAGCCGGCTGGGCTTAATGAAAAAGTTTGTGCTGAGGTGTTTGATTCCCTGTCCAAGAAACATTCTCGTTCAGGAGATAGTGATGAAACTTTTTCAGATGAAGCCGATGTATCTAAGGAAGCAAGTCTCCAAGGTTCAGCTGTTAGGAGTGATGGTGGGTCAAAGGCTAAAAAGTCAAAGAAGGCCAAGAAGGTTAAAGGTGATGGTTCCGGGGCTTCCAAGCCTCCTGTTGATGCTTGAAAAACATTCGTAGCTTTCTTAGCACCACAAAAACAATTTAATGGTTTGTATGTTATCTTAAACAATTTTAGGTTTTGCAGGAACCCCTAAGGTTCCTGCTTTGTGGTTGTGGTTTGGCCTTGGTGGCCGTTTGAACAATTTCTTAGGTTTGTAAGCCACTAAGGCTTGCTTTAACTTGCTTGGATGTTTTGGAAGCCTTTTAAGGCTTCTTTTATTATGTTACTAAGTTTCTACTACTTTCCTTGTGTTTTGTTTTTTTGTGCTTGTGCTTGTTTGGTAAGGCAGGCTTGGTTGGCTTCAAGCCTTCAAGGCTTCTGGTTGTTTGAATGTATATAGCTTGAAGCCTTAAGGCTTCTGGTTACTACTTTAGTTTTATGACTTGATGTCTTGGTTTGTATTTTTAAGTTTTGGGTTGTGTGCAACCTTTTTACTTATGTTGTTGCATTGCCCCTTGAATTACTTCTTTATGGTATTGTCTTTGTCGAGTTTGTGTTGTCTTTATGTTTTTCATACCTTAAAGGGTTCAGTGCTGTAGTCACTTAGCCTTGGTATTTTTAACAAGAAGACATAGCACCTATCCTATTATTTTCCTTAGTTTGATTTTGGTTCGTAAGCCTGTTTTTGATAAATTTACTAAGGCTTAAGGAACATTTGGTGTAGGCTGTTCGGACCCGTCTATGAGACAACTTTGTTTTCCATTATAAGTCTCATGGAGTTGTATTGATTTAGGAACTCACCCCTTATATAGGCTCATTCAACCCATGAACCTATTGAGCGACATGGCCTGGGAGCTCATCCCCTTACATGGCCCTTGCCATGGAGTTTTTTGTTAGGTTATCAACCTGATTTTAGGATAGAAAGACAAATTTGATAAAACATCTTCATTCATTCAAGAGATATTATGTTACAAAAGGTGATCATAGGACAACTCTTGAAATACAACTTGTGAAATACAAACCAATTTTTCTTGATTAGACATGAAACCTCTTAAGGGTTTTTCCATTCCAATGTCTGGGAAGCCTTTTACCTTCTGAGTTGGCTAGCTTATAAGGTCTGCCCTTATGTGCCTCAAGGATTGTATATGGCCCTTCCCATTTTGGGCCAAGCTTTCCTTGATTCTCTTTTTTACTAGCCTCATTGTTTCTAAGCACCAGGTCTCCTAGCTTGAAGCGTTCGTGCTTGACTCTTTTGTTGTAATAGGCTCCCATCATTTGTTTGTATCTGGCTTCTTGAATTGCAGCTTGGTCTCGTGCTTCCTCTAGGAGTTGTAAGTTCAACATGGTCTCTTTTTTGTTTGCTTCGGGATCCATGTTGATCGTTCTTTGGGTTACAACTCCTACTTCAGCTGGAATCACGGCTTCAGACCCAAACACCAAGCTGTAAGGTGTTCTTTTGTGGCTTGCTTTTTTGGTTGTTCTTATATCCCATAGAACACTTGGCAATTCTTCAAGCCAATTGCTTTCATGCCTTCCCAATCTGGCTTTGATTCCTTCAACTATGCTTCGATTCATCCTTTCCACTTGACCGTTTGATTGTGGATATGCCACTGAGCTGAAAACCTGAGTTATTTTGAACTCTTTGCACCAAACGCTAAAAGGCTTCTCAGCGAATTGCTTTCCATTATCGGTGACAAGCACTCCCAGCAATCCATAGCGACAAATGATGTTCTCCCAAACGAAGTCAATGACCTATTTTCCTGTAATTTTTGCAAGTGGTTTAACCTCCGGCCACTTGGTGAAGTAGTCTATGGCAACTAATAAAAACTTCACTCCACCCTTGGCTGGTGGGAATGGGCCGACAATGTCCATTCCCCATTTATGAAATGGCCATGCTGAGGATATTGGGATAAGGTCATGCTTGGGGCTCTTTGGTACCGGTGCATGGATTTGACAAGAATCACATTTTTTCAGTTGTTCAGTGGTGTCTCGGTGCATGGAGGGCCAAAAATACCCAAGGTTCATTAGTTTTGCAACTACCGTTCTTGCTCCAAAATGGGCTCCGCATATTCCTTCCTGAACCTCTTTGACCAAATACTGGCTTTGTTCGGGACCAACACATCTCAGCAAGGGTGCATGGTAAGCCTTTTTGTAGAGGATTTCACCTTGCAACACGTACTGTCTAGACTTAATTTTAACCCTTTCAGCCTCTGTTTGATCAGCAGGTAACTCACCATTTTTAAGGAATTTCTTAATTGGAGTCATCCAATTGGAGCCTTCTTCGGTGATTACGTCTTGAACTTCCAATTCTTCAACTGATGGAGTTATCAACACTTCTACCAATACCTTTTTAGTGAGGTGGGCAAAGGTGAGAGAAGCGAGTTTACTCAAGGCATCAGCTTTCTTATTTTGAGACCTGGGAATTTGCTTGATGGTACACGTTTGGAATGTGTTCATCAGCTCTTTGGATTTTTCCTTGTACCTCTTCATATTAGGTTCCTTTGCAACATAACTGTCGTTCACTTGGCTTGACACCAGCAACGAGTCTGTGAAGACTTCAAGCTTTTGAACCTTCATTTCTTTAGCCAACCTTAGGCCAGCTATCAGCGCCTCGTATTCAGCTTCGTTGTTGGTGGTCTGAAAATCAAATCGAAGAGCATACGTGAATTCTAACCCTTCCGGGTTGATCAGAATGAGCCCAGCCCCTGACCCTTCAACGCTTGAAGCCCTATCGGTAAAAAGCTTGCAAGCTTCAAGGTCTGAGGGTTCAGTGGCAGCCATGTTTACTTCAGTGATTGTTTGTTTTGGGACTTCTACAATGAAATCAGCCAAGACTTGGGCTTTGATGGCTTTTCTTGGAACGTAGGTGATGTTGTGTTCACCGAGTTCCACAGCCCACTTGGCTAATCGCCCTGAATTCTCCGGTTTTTGAGCAAACTCTTTATGGGTTGGTCGGTGGCCACTTGTATGGGGTGTTCTTGGAAATACCTTCGAAGCCTTCTAGCTATTTGGACTAGGGCTAGAGCGAATTTTTCCAGGGGAGGATACTTGATTTCTGCCAGTTTTAGAGTTTTGCTGAAGAAATAAACAGGTACCTGAACTTGGTCTCGTTCAATGGTGAGGACCGCACTTATTGCTTCTTCAACAACTTAAAGGTATACCGAGATCAATTCTCCCGTTTCTGGGGCTGCAATGTCGGGTAGTGAAGCTAGGTGTCGCTTCATCTGGTTGAAGGCTTCTTCAGCCTCATCAGTCCATTTGAAATCCTTCTTGTCAGAGCACCCCTTGAGTGTTTTGAAGAAAGGTAAAGACCTTTCAGCCAATTTTGAGGTAAAACACTTCAGGGCTGCAAGCTTCCCATTTAAGCTTTCTACCTCTTTTTTGCTTCGTGGTGGCTTGGTTTCAAGGATAGCTTTCACCTTGTTTGGATTGGCTTTTATACTTGGTTTTCCCACAATGTGTCCCATAAACTTTCCTTCTTCGAACCCAAACGAACATTTCCCGGGGTTGAGCTTCATATTGATCTTCCTTAGGTTCTTGAAGGTTTCTTGGATGTCATCAAGCATTTGGTATTCCATTTTGCTTTTGATTACCAGATCATCGACATATGCTTCCATGTTTCTGCCGATTTGACTAGCAAAAGCCTTGTCAACTAGGCGTTGGTAGGTTGCACCCGCGTTTTTGAGACCAAAGGGCATCTTTTGGTAGCAAAAGATTCCTTTGTCCGTGTGAAAGGCAGTTTTTTCTTCATCTTCTTCTTTCATGAGAATTTGATGGTAACCCTTGTAATCGTCGAGAAAACACTTGAAGGGGTAACCAGTGAGGGAGTCAACCTTGAGATCAATTTCTGGTAACGGGTAACAATCCTTGGGACAAGCCTTGTTTAAGTCCTTAAAGTCAATGCACATTCTCCAGGAATTGTCAGGCTTTTGTGTCACACCCCCAAAATCCACACGCGGAGTATCACCGCTTGGAGGCGTGACATGACCAGGATCGAGCCACCAATCATATTGAACATCGTAATTAAGTAAATAAGGCCAACCACAATACGATTGGTGACCAAAGCTAGTTAACCATGTTTAGTTTAAACAGCGGAAGCATAAAAGTAAATCCAAAAGCATAAGTCCATAGTTTATAAGTTAAAGTTCAAAACGCAAGTTTAATAAGTTCATAAGGATTTAAATAGTAAGCACGGAACATAACAGTCCGTACACCACAACGACTCCTTCCTCGTGCAAGCTCCAAGCGTTTAGCGACCTGTAAGGCATGTAACAACGAGTCAACAACAAAGTTGAGTGAGTTCACGTTTGGTTGTTTAGTTTTAAGTTGTTTCTGAAAAACGTGGTTTGACTTTCGTTGGCTTAATTGCCGTGGGGGTTACCCCGTAGTTGAAAGTATGTTTAACCAGTTCCTTTTTCATTACCCAAACCATAACCATAATCAGTGGGGGCTTTCCCCGTGTGAACTACTAGACGGTATGATATCGACTACTATGCAAATAAGTTGTGCCCTATATCAGCGTCTATCATCACTGATAGTCTGCCATAGTCCATTAGTACACGCCCGTCCGACCGGCACGGTGTGAGGTTTGTTAAACCTAATAGCGCTATTAACTAACGACCCGCTCGCCATTGGCCTCGGCGATTAAGTCGATATAAATTGAGGGACTTCATGATAGAGTTTTGTCTAGCTAGTTTTAAGGTTGTTGGCCTCCCAAGGGGATATGTAGATTTAGTTTTAATTCTTTAACCCATTCCCAAACCACCGGGAATCCCATGCCTTAGAAAGTGTGTGAACTCACCTCCGTTTGCTCGGTTAGATTCTCAAATATAGCTAACAGTCAAGGTCGGTCAATCACGTCCTAATATGATTACCAGTTAGTCATTTAGTGATTTTCAAATAGAGCACAAAGTTCCTACACGTATCTATCACATAGCATGCATTACTTTAACCGTTTATGCCCATATATACTTCCCATCCATCCCCCACTCATAAACAAACATACGATGATGCACATAACACATATAACATGTTATATCATTCACAGATAACCTACTCGACATTTAGACACACAAATTACAACTTATGTCGTTTCAGCTTAAATATTCAACACTGGGCTGCTTTCGGACATTTTAATAAAATACTTAACTTATTCCAAAAATTCCCAAATTTTTACATAATATATTAAACGTTCCATATATTATTGTGTAAAAATATCGGGGCTCAGTTCATTACCAAGATTTTATAAAAATTCATTTTCCGGACTGAACTCAGATTTATCTTTTTCTGACCACAGTCCACGGAATAATTTATTTAAAATTCATCGTAAGTCCGATTTATGAAATTCTAGTGGGAGAATTATAAATACATCGGTGATCATCTACAGCACAAGTTTCATGATCTAACTCTACACAGAACTCAAGTTATGACAGAAAACAAAAAGCATATTTTCAGCAGAAAAATGCAGCTCTAGCTGCTGTTACAAAATGACGCTTTAAAAATAGTAAACGAAGTCCAAAAATTATGATTCCGGTGCCATTAGAACCGTATTTCATTATACATGACCCTAGACTTTAGCAAATACATTTCTCGTTAAGTTATGGTCCTGTTACAGCCAACTGAAGTTGGCTGTAATTACCAAACAGCCTACTGTTTCAGCTTTTAACCTTCTAAATTGTGTTCGATTGATTCCGTTAACATGTTTAGTGATCACAACAACATCAACCATCAATATTAACCAGCAAAACATCAGATAATCAACCAAGAATCATAACCACACAAGATCTACATGATTTACACACATAACTTTTCTTTATCCACCTTATTCATCTTAGGTTCAAGTCTTTGTGTTATGTTCTTTAGTGTTTCTAAATTTTAACCATTAAATCAACTATTAACCACCATAAACAAGATCAAGATGATGATTAGAAGCACTTACTACTAGCACAAGGCTAGGGAAGAAACAAGACGCAAACGAGGTGGATAAAAGAATCTAGAGAGGTCCTTGCACTTCCGAAAGCACCCGGCTTGTCTATGAAGCTCCTTGCACCTTTGTGTATGTAGGAAATGGTTGAACAAAGGTTGGAAGTGGGTGGATGATGGTGGTAAGGTGGCGGCCGAATGGTGGTTATGGAGGAGAGGAAATGAGTTGGTTGTTGATGTGTTTATGAAAGAGAAAGGTTATCTATCATGCATTCTTATAGACCAATATCAAGCTTTACCCATTGTGCATTATGTTATCTAGATACTAAGCATTGGGAATATTATAATCAAGGAAGGACAAGGGTGTGTCTCACCCTTGTAACCGTCAACATTGAGGGGGGGGGGGGTATGGGTTGGTTTGTAATGGAATGGTTAGGATCTAGTTAAGTTCTAATGATATTAGTTAGTGTATAATGTGTGTATAATAATATAAAGGGTGTTAGGGTATTCGGGGACCCTAACTAGCTCAGAAAAGTCAAAACAATGACTTTGACAATATTTTTATGTTTCGGGTAAAGTCCGGTTGTTCGGTTTGACACTGTTCCGTTAAAGTGCTTAATTAATCCGTAAAGTGTCCTACACGTAAATTTTTGCAACGTTTTTAATTTTTAACACTCAGGAAGGCATACCGGACTATTTAGTAACTTTTCTGTATACTATTAGTATGTTAACAAATACATGTAAGCATATCACAGAAATCAGAGAGCAGTTAAATGATTCAGCACAGTCATCAAGTTCTTTAATTGACATTAATAGATTGTACGGTTACATGTAAATTTGAGGGTTGTCACATTCTCCCCCTATTAAGAGAATTTTGTCCCGAAATTTAGCGCGTGGTTACTGAGGAAGCTAGTTAAGTTGCGTTGGTTTCCTGGTTTTCCTGGGGTGTCACATCATCCCCCCGTTGATTTGGAATTTCGTCCCGAAATTCGGCAGTAGCTTCAGCCTCAGTAGTGGTTGCGTTTTTCTTAAACAGCTGGGGATACTTGAGTTTCATTTGGTCTTCTAGTTCCCAGGTATACTCTGGGCCACGACGGGAATCCCAACGAACTCGGACGAGAGGTATCATGGTGCGCTTGAGAATTTTAACATCTCGATCCGTAATCTCTACTGGTTCCTCGACGAATCGCAGCTGGTCGTCTATAGTGAGCTCCTTTAGGGGAACTATGAGGGTCTCGTCTGACAGACACTTCTTCATATTTGACACGTGGAATACGTTGTGAACTCCGCTGAGTTCTTCAGGTAGATTCAGCCTGTAGGCGACTTTGCCAATTTTCTCGGTGACTTCGAATGGTCCGACATAACGCAGATTGAGCTTGCCTCGTTTGCCAAAACAGACTACACCTTTCCAAGGTGAGACTTTGAGTAGCACTCGATCCCCAACCTGGAACTCGAGTGGTTTTCTTCCCTTATCAGCATAGCTTTTCTGACGGTCACGAGCTGCCGCCATTCGCTGTCGTATTTGAGCAATTCTCTCGGTGGTATCTACCATAAGTTCTGGGCCAGTGATTTGGCTATCACCAACTTCTGCCCAACAGAGAGGTGATCGGAATTTGCGTCCGTACAATGCCTCGAATGGAGCGGCTTGGATGCTGGTGTGGTAGCTGTTGTTATACGAAAACTCCACCAGCGGGAGGTGCTTTTCCCAGCCATTACCAAAATCGATTACACATGCCCTAAGCATGTCTTCAAGGGTTTGGATGGTGCGTTCAGATTGCCCATTTGTCTGTGGGTGATAAGCGGTGCTCATATCTAAACGTGAGCCAAAGGACTTGTGCATTGCTTGCCACAGTTCAGAAGTAAAATGCGCGTCACGATCAGAAATGATGGAGGTTGGCACTCCGTGCCTTGATACTACTTCCTTCAAGTAGATGTCTGCTAGGGTAGAAAACTTATCTGTTTCCTTGATAGCCAGAAAATGTGCGGACTTGGTCAGTTGATCCACGATCACCCAAATGGTATCGTTTTCGCGTTGAGATCTGGGCAGGCCAGTAACGAAATCCATGGAAATTTGTTCCCACTTCCATTTCGGGATCTCTGGTTGTTGATGTAGGATCGTGTATTGACCCGAACGAGTCGTTCAGAGAAGTTTTTATCAATTTCAGTGGCGGAAACAAAGAAACTGACTTCGAAACAGCTAGCAATTCTCTTTAAACACGTTTCTGATTGATATTACAGCTTGTACAATCACTGGATAAACCGGCAGCACTTCGGTATCCAAAATCACAAAAGTTACAAATGAGATTGCTTGAAGAACTATATATAGGCCCTATGGTTTCTCTTGAAAGTGACAAGACTCAGTTCAAGCGAAACCTCCTTGGTTGCTTTCTCTTGAAACTGACCTACTCTCTTTCAAGCGAAACCTGTTCATTCAAGCTAAACCACTATATCTCGAACTACGTGCACTAATCTAACATTCTACGCACTAGACTCGATACAAGACGAAGACGACAGATGAATGCACCAACAGACTCCCCTCAGATGTTGACGAGTCTTAAGTGTCAATTCTTCACAATCTTCAGTCTTTATCAGTCTGAACTCTCTGAAATATCTCACAGTGTAAGCATCCTCAAACTTTATCTCCTTCTCCTATTCTGTATCAACAGACTCCCCACGAACAATCTTTACTCGGATGTCTTCAGACTCCCCCTTTCGATATACTGGGTTCGCAGTCTGGTATGTTTAAATCACACATTCCTCAAGTATCGGAACCTGTCTCTCTATCATCAGGTTCAAGATAAAAACCTGGCTACACCTGCACATTCTTAACCCAGAAATAAATTTCACAAATTTAACATTTAACAAATTTATAAACCTAGATTCTCTCTCAAATTAAACCAGAATGATTTATCAATGATAAATTTTGATGAAACATTTGCAAAAAATTAATCATTTTTCTTTTCAAAACACATTCTCCCAAACCATTTGTTCATCATGTCTAGCACTTAGAATTTTGAAAATCAGCTCTCCAACATCAGTTGTCGAAAATATTTTTGGATTTTTCAAAAATTATGCTAAAACACACTGAAAATCTTTTTGGATTTTGAGATATAAAGAAATGCATTACAGAAATATTTACAGACAATATTTTTGTGAGTTTGTGTAAGAGGATCATATCAGTTTATGAGACACATCACCAACACCGTTAAGCTTTAAACATTTTAAGGTCTAAACGATTCACTTAGATTGTCAGTATACTGATCCACTTAAATTTTCACACAAAGTTCAACTTCTTCGAGATACGATTTTAATGTCTTAAGCACTTAAACTCAATCGCGTGTCCCACCTCAGAATATACTCCCGTATCCAGATCCCAATATTCAGTCTTACAGGTAAATATGACACAAATGATATCTGTAGGGGAATAAATTATGATCGAAATCGTGAGAGCTCAGGTCAGAACTACCGTTCAGCTGAGAGATCACGAATCGACTTTTGGGTGTGTCCCCTTTAGAGGATCTTTTTTACAACAGCATTGCTAAGCAATTTTATTGTCTTATCATATATGCTAAGGGTGATGCTATGTTTCAAGCATTGCGGAAAGTATTATTCGAGGACTAGGTCAGAACTTCCATTCAGCAGAAGTCCAGGAATAATACCCCAGATATCACTGAGTATAAAGACCTAGTATATCAGAAAAAGGAATCTTTCAAACAAGATTTCGGGGGTTACCCATATATCCGAGAGATGTTTCCCCACGATATAAGCAAGTTTGAATTTAGGTTTATATCTCGTCACAATCTACTAAATGTGCAAAAACCTACTGGCACATCATCAGTGAGACCGTTTATCACATTTTGACTTTCCAATTCTTTAGCATGCTGTGATAGTCCACTGATGTACTATCATTTCCTCTTCTTTGACACAAAAACTCATTTTTCATTTTATCATGTTTTTGTCTTTTTCAAATTTTCAAATGTTTTTGGATTTTCTGGAAATTTTTACTCCCCCTAAAATGCAAACACATTTTAGGAAATTTGAAATCAAACTATACAATCAAATTGACAACCGATATCGAATCACTTCACTTCGCCATCCACTTGGCATAAACAATCAGAACTCCCCCTTACACAAAACTATTTTCTCATTATGATTTCAAAACACTTAAGTTTGTTTTAACCAAAATGATTTTTCCGGAAAATAAGTTTTGTTGATTTTACCACTTGTAAAATTAGGGGTTCATCATATCGTTCATCGATCATTTGTAGAAAATCAAGTACAACTTAATGTCCCTGATTTACCACTTGTAAGTGAAAACCTTCTTTAACCACTACTCACCAACTATAACCTCATGTAAATCAAAATATAACAATATAAAGATATCACCTGTAAATTTACCAACCAAACCTTTCAAAAATGATGCCGATTCCTGCTCCACTCTTACCAACCTGGGAGCTCCGGCATTTCACACTTATCCTGTAAAAATTCAACTATTTTTAAGATTCAAACGCACAATCAATTACTAAGAAAGATGCCGATTCCTGATCCACGATTACAAACTTGGGATCTCCGGCAAGTCAGGTTTTTCAATGAAAGAAAATGTCCACCCAAGCCTGACCAGCCTTGGGTGATTCCAACTCCTCTTTAGTTGGGGTGTATGTTGCTTTCTTTGTAGCATAAAACTCCTTTACCCCTTTAACTTTCCCATCGATCATTTTTCCAAAAAATTTCTTAACATTCCCATTAAATGCTTTCTCGACATCAAATTCTTTCTTATCAGAATAGAATTGATTCGAAATTTCAACCTTTCCAACCTTTGATTTAAAATTCTCACCTCTCAATGGTGGAAAATGAACATCATCCATTAGAGGCACTGAGTTTTCATCACTCTCATCACATTGTGGCTCATCTGATTTTGTGGAATCAGATTCATCGCCAGATTTTACTTCTGATTTCTTAACAACCCAAGCTTGGTTGTCAAGATTTCCCCTTTTCTTGTAAAACTTTTTCGAACACTCACCAACTTCATATGTTGAATTTTTAAACACTTTAAATCGTTCAGTTGGTGGTTCCGTTTTATCAACAACTACTTCTTTGAGTTTTTCTGAGACTCCCTGTTTTGTGTTGGTTGCCTTAGGACAGTTCCAGGCGATGTGACCAACTTCTTGGCATTTATAACAGGTTCTAGTCTCTTTTCTCTGATGAGCTTCAGTTTTCTTCTTTTCAGCAAGAAATTCCTGATTTGACTGTCTCCAGAAAGAACTTTTCTTCTCTTCTTCAGCAGACGGACCTGAAACAAATTTTGTATATGTTTTAGAAAATTTTTCATTTTTATAGTTTTTAGGTGGAATAAAACCTAATCCTTTCTTTTTGTAGCTACCATTATGGTTTGGTTTCTTTTGAAAACCAGAACCAGAATTGTAACTCTTTTCTTGTTTAAACGTTGTTGAACTCTTGAAGTGTATTTCTTAGGTTTTCCATTAAGATTTAAATCTTTTATTTCAGAAATATTAATTTCTGTCATTTTGAAAACCTTTTTGATCATGTCAAAACGAACACTTCTTATTGGAAACTCTTTATCAAAATATAATTTGTCAGAATCATTCAAAGTATAAGCAACTTCAAATGTTTCGTCCTTCAAATTAGATTTTGACAATAAAAAATCTTTACTATAAACCCGTTTTCCCGACGATTTTGAACTCTTTTCGGACGAACTCGAACTTCTGACAGACTGACACGAACTTTCAGACTCAGAATTTGACTTTGACTCCTCATCCTTATCCAACACCTGATCGACCATTCTTTTAATTAATTCGGACTCATGATCTGTGTCGGACGCTGTGAATGTGATGTCAATGTTGTCTGGTAATACATCGGTTAACTCGGACTCCAACTTTAGATTGAATGCCTTTTGGACTTGTTCCTCATTCGGTTTTCTAGGCGAATACCCTTCCCAAATCGGAGGCGGACACTTATTATAACAGACACTCTGTTTCTTACCAATATCCGTTTTCTTCTTTGACTTCTTGTCTTCGTCTTTAAACGCCTCAAAACCTTCAACCGTTAGATAAATTCTATCAATTATGTAATCACAACTTGTATAACTTCGCAGCAATCTTCTGATTCTTTCATTCTCAGTTTCCAACTCTTGCTTCCATTTTGCACATTCTTCAATGTAAAAATTTATCTCTTTCTGCTTTGACATCATGGTAGCATTCAACATCTTCAAAGCTTTCTCTCTTTCAGAGTTAGTCTTTTCCAGACTATTCACAGTTCTGTTCAATACATCATATGACTCTTTCAAATTTTTTACATCAACCAACAACTTTTCTTTCAACTTTTCTAACTCACTAAACCTCTCATCTTTTTCTATACATTGTTTACATGACTCTAAACAAGTAAGACAGGGTTTTGTGACTTCAACAATCTTCTCTACCTCCACAATCTTCTCAACTTCCACTATTTTCTCAATCACTTTGACTTCCTTCAATTCTTTTGCAGCTTTTCTCTCTTTGAGTTTCTTCAATTTATCTGCAAAATAAAATTCAAAACTGTCAGAAGATAAATGAGATTTTCCAATGTTTATCTGTTCAACTTCTTCATCATCATCACTAGTATCTGTTGAACTATTTTTAGAAGAAACAGATTCTTCATCTTCATTTTTCTCATCATCAGATAACACAGCCATCCATTCTTTCACCAACTCTGGCTTTTACACAATCAGAGCAATAAAAGCTTTAACATTAGGATCAGCTGGAATGTACTTATCCCAGTTAAAACCTTCAGCCACTTTCTCATCATCTTGATCAATAATACCATAGTAAGCCTTCTTGTTTGCATCTTCGATCATTTTCCCATGTGCCGTTTGTGAATCTTTTTGTTGATGTGGTAGATGAGTGATTTGTTGATATATGGACTTCTTATAATAATCATCTTTTCCAAAAGGATCCTTTACTCCTCTTGGCTCCTGATTCTTGCACTCTCTTTTAAAATGGCCTTTCTCCCTGCAACGAAAACAAACAACTTTAGATTTATCAAAACCTAAATTAGAAAGATTTGCATCCAAGAAATCACTTCTTCCTGTAATCATTCTAAATTTTTCTGCTCTCCTCAAAACACTAGCTAATGCCCATTTAATGTCCATCAGTTCCAACTCCTCTGCATCGATCTGGTCATAATCTTCCTTTGTGAGCATTGGATTACCAATTTTTCCGGCAATCAACCCTTCATAAGATTCTAATGCAGTGACCAGTAATCCCATATGACTTTTCACCACTTCTTCAGAATAATTTTGTCCATTTTGAAGATGTAAAGCCACATTACACTGAATCAGATGACCATTACCAACACTCGCACTTTGAACACTTGGAGGATTAACATTTGAAAATCCACTAGTATTGATTGAGCTTTGACTGCTTGTTCCGGATGAATTTCCTGCACTAAATGCTGTT
>JARYGA010039927.1:0-26504 GCA_030545235.1 Helianthus tuberosus
TTATCAAATCTATTTACAAAAGTATGTTATTTTCAAAGTTATAATTACGGGGATTAAGTCTTTGTAATCACCAAGTTACAGCCGGTATGTGGGGTTTTGTATACATTACTTGATAATCGTCACCATTGGGGCAGCCAATTGGGGGATATGACTATAGTCACAGATTCGGTCGAGTGACAAATACCGTGGGTAGTTGGTTTGATAATAGAAACATTGTAATCCTTCTTAATACTGTAAATTATAACAAATGTGTCATTTTAGTAAATAGAATGATTCACTCAGTATTTCCCGCTGACAAAACCTTTTTCAAACATGTTTCAGGTGATCTGTTGTAATTCAGGAAAAGTGCTGGGGAGCATTTCAAGCTTAAGATTGTGGCTCATTATAAAAATAAAGAAATAAGTTTTGTAACATAACGATTTCATAGTAAAATCATACTATTGTAAATTATCGGGGTTTTATCCTGAATTGTGAAATAAAATAATCGGGGAAAATTTTAGCTTTAAACGATCCTGATGAAAAATTCCGCTGTTAAACTTAATCAATTAAATACCGCAGTATTTCTGTCCCGCGGCTCCTGAAACGGGTCAAACCGGGTCGGGGGCCGTGACAGAAATAAGGTGGTATCAGAGCCACTGAGTTAAGCTAATTAAGTATTTAGAAATACTTAATTTTTCCTGATTAGTATTATGTGATTATTTGTGTTATTAACTGATTATTTGTTAGTTACAGTATGGGTAAGAAAAAGCTGTCAAGTATCTATCTTAAATTAGATAGATCATCCAATGAGAAGGGAAGTTCATCCCGAACCAAATCCTCGAATCAGGCTGAAATTCCTGAAGAAGGAATATTTGTGCGAAAGGCACAATATGAGGAATCACTTTCTCCTAAAAGGAGGGAGATGATTATTAAGAAAAGTAAAGAGAAAATCCGAGAAAAGAGGATTAAACGAGAAACTCAGGAATTAATTGATAATTCACCTTGGGAAGATAAGCTAGATGAGAAATGGGCAAACTTATATATGCTAGCCACAGTAGCAGAAAATATAAATCTTTAAATACTTTAAAGTTTTAGCACCTTACCCTTATAATCTAGAAACCCTGTAAAATAAATAAAAATTTTAAATGTGTTTTTCAGTTATCTTTGTAATCAACTAGTACACAGTATGTAATAAATTAAACGGTTATTTATGAATTTTAACTTAGTATTTTATGCATTTTGCATATATGCTACATCAGCATGAGTGGGATATCTGAAGCTTTTCAGAACCTTATTCTTTACCCGGTGAATATCGAAGCTTCCAAAGAATATACTAGCTACTTTCCCGATGTAGAACAACCGGTAGAATTCAAGGTTCCACCTGTGAACAAGCCAAAACGAAAGAAAAGAAGTTATGTAGGATGGAGGAAAATACGTAAGAAAAAGCCAGCTACAAAACTGCCCAAAATAAATAATCCTTTGAAAAAGGGAAAAGAAATTATAACCGGAGAAAGTTCCAAACAACAGGAAATGGAAACTGAAGACAAGGAAGAGGTTAAGGAGATAGGAATACAAATGGAGGAGGTTACTAAAGAAATAGTAATGGAAGTGGGGCAAGGCTCTAGACCAGCTCAGATAGAAATCGGAGAGAGCTCCAATCCAAACCAGGAAAGGACTTTTCAAGATGAGATAGATTTCCTATTGGCAAGCTGTGAAACAATTCAGCCTGTCAATAATAATAATAATAATAATAATAATAATAATATTTTTAATTATCCTCTTGAAAACCAACTCCCTATGAATTGGGAACCAGCAATTCCAGACCCAATAGTCCACTCTCAACCCATAGGAATGGACGAATGGTGGACAAACGATTGGCAATTCCAAAATATTGTCAACGATCCTTACTCTTTTCTTCCACAATTCGATCCAGAACCCCTACCTAATCCACCCATGAGTAATGAAAACATGGCTGAACTTCGCCACTTTGGTGAAGAGTTGTTTGATGCTGGAACTAGAATCAGGGAAATAGGGGGACAGATTGCCTGGAAGTACGATGAGAGGGAACTGCGTTTTTAAAACAGCAAGTGACGAGAGATAGTAGGATGGTAAAACAGTGTTTGTATAATAGTAATAGTAAAGTTAGTCTGTAAATAACAAATAAAACTCTGTATGATATTTGTGAGTAATGATGCATACTATGATAGATATAAAATGAAATCGAGAAATCGATCGTTTGACTATATCTGTATTATAAAATTTTCTGATTATTTGTATGTAATTGTTATTTAGCAGATACTAATAAAATTTATATATATATTATCAGATGGCAAACAGTGGTAATGAACCTATAAATGAAGTTAATCAGTCTGAGCAACATTCAAGAGATCAATATATGACTCGGCAAGATATCGAAAACATTGTTGCTCAAGGGATAGCCAATGCTATTCCAGCATTCGTTGCTGCTATAAAGAATCCAATTGAACCGCAACAAATTGTTCCTAGTAAACAGATTACTGAAGATAACTTCAGTAATAGTGTAAATGGAGGCAATAATCATGTTAATCATAATAGGGAACCACATCAAGCTCCATTACCCAAGAAAATGAAAACTGCAACGCCTGGTTGCACTTTCAAAGAATTCCTTGCTTGTAAACCCACTGAATTTGCAGGCAATGAAGGAGCAACTGCATCACTGCGTTGGTTAGAGAAAACCGAATTAGTCATTGCAATAAGTAAATGTGGTAAAGATGATCAGGTCATGTACGCATCAAATCTCTTCAAGGAGGGAGCACTCGAATGGTGGAACACTGTGTTACAATCAAAAGGAAGAGTAATAGCTTATGCTATGACTTGGGAAGAATTTAAAGGTTTGGTGGAAAGAAAATTCTGTCCCGAGTATGAAAAAGAACAGATGGCGAATAAGTTTCTAAATCATCGGATGATGGGTGTGGATTGTCGTGGGTATACCTCGACATTCTTTGAATATGCAAGAGTGGTACCAACACTGGCTTCGCCAGAACCGGTACTCATTTCTCGCTATAATTGGGGGCTAATTGGTGAAATCCGCAATATTGTTAAAGCTACGAGACCTCGCACTATTGATGATGCGGTAGAATTAGCTAACACTCTAACCGATGAAATGGTGCACACAAGAGATGAAGATAGGAAAAAGGAACTAGCTCAGAAAATTACCCAAGGATTTCGTGTGGGTAATAATAACAGCTTCAAGAGAAAAGGAACAGGGCAATCTCCAGCTCCGTCATTCTGCAGGAAATGCAAAAAGAAGCATTATGGAAGATGCGATATCACTTGCAATTTTTGCAAAACTGTAGGACATCGTGAAGAAAACTGCAAAAAGAAAACAGTAATCTGTTTTAACTGTGGAGAAGCAGGGCATTATAAAACAGAATGTCCTAAATTGATCAAGCCAGTAGATAACAAACCCAAGACGACCGAAGGAACTACAAAGAAGAATGCCAGAGCATTTCAGCTGACCACTCAAGAAGCAGAACTCATTCCGGATGTGATAGCGGGTACGTTCTTAGTTCACAACGTGTACGCAAAAGTATTATTTGACTCTGGTGCAAACCAAAGTTTTATAAATACTTCATTCTGCCAAGCTCTTAGTTTACCTTTAACCAATATTAGGCAGATTTTTACAGTTGAAACAGCAGATGGAAATTCAGTTAAAATAGATAAAGTTTTGCAAGAAGGAAACATATAACTTTTAGGACATAAATTCTCTGCAAAACTATTGCCGATGAATTTGGCTGAATTTGATGTTGTATTAGGAATGGATTGGTTAGTAGCCAACCATGCTAAAATCCTTTGTGATCAGAATTCCATAGAAATTCAATCACCCACCGGAGAAGTGATTAGGATTACAGGAGATAAACCACGTAAGCCCATGAAGTTCATATCAGTAATGAAAGTTGCTAATTATGAACGGAAAACAAGGAATAGTGTATATGATTTCGGTAATCATTAGCACTAAGGGTAAAAATCTTAAGGAAATACCAGTAGTCTCAGCATATCCTGATGTATTTCCAGAAGATTTACCAGGATTACCTCCAGATAGGGAAGTAGAATTTAGGATTCATCTAATTCCAGGAACTACACCGATAGCCAAGGCACCTTATCGGTTAGCACCCACAGAAATGTTAGAACTGAAAAAGCAATTAGATGAATTACTAAGTAAAGGATTCATACAACCTAGCTCATCCCCTTGGGAAGCGCCAGTATTATTTGTGAAGAAAAAGGACGGTTCAATGAGAATGTGTATCGATTATAGAGAATTAAATAAGGTTACAATTAAGAATCGATATCCATTACCTAGGATTGATGATCTTTTGATCAACTTCAGGGGGCTAGATATTTTTCTAAGATAGATTTACGCTCCGGATATCATCAATTAAAGGTACAAGAAGAAGACATACCTAAGACTGCTTTCAGAACTAGGTATGGTCATTACGAGTTTACAGTCATGCCCTTCGGATTAACAAATGCGCCTGCAGCATTTATGGACATGATGAATAGGATATGTAAACCGTACTTGGATAAATTTGTAATTGTTTTCATAGACGATATACTTATTTATTCCAAAAGTCAGACAGAGCATTGTGAACATCTTCATGCACTCTTAACTTTGTTAAGAAAAGAAAAATTGTATGCCAAATTCTCGAAATGTGAATTTTGGCTAAAGGAAGTGCAATTCTTAGGACACATGGTGAACCATGAAGGTATTCATGTAGATCCTGCTAAGATAGAGGCAATTACCAAATGGAAGGTTCCACAAACAGCAATGGAAATTAGAAGTTTTATAGGTTTAGTTGGGTATTATAGACGCTTTATTAAGGATTTTTCCAAGATAGCTGTACCATTAACTAAGCTAACCTGTAAAGCCACTAAGTTTGAATGGGGACCCAAACAAGAAGAAGCTTTTAGAATTTTGAAACAGAAATTAACTAATGCACCAATCTTAGCCTTACAAGAAGGAACTGAAGATTTTGAAGTATATTGTGATGCTTCAAAATTAGGATTTGGATGTGTGCTTATGCAACGCAAGAAGGTAATTGCGTACGCATCAAGGCAATTGAAAAAGCACGAAGAAAACTATACGACTCATGATTTAGAATTAGGAGCCGTAATTTTTGCCCTTAAGATTTGGAGACATTATCTTTACGAAAGTAAATTTACTGTCTACACAGACCACAAAAGTTTAAGATATATATTTGGGCAAAAAGAGTTAAACATGAGGCAAAGGAGATGGATGGAAATCCTAAGTGACTACGACTGTGATATTCAGTATCACGAAGGAAAGGCGAATGTAGTTGCAGATGCCTTAAGTCGTAAGTATTATGAGAAACAGAGACGAGTTCGTGCTCTCAGATTAAATCTACAAATAGATTTAATTGAACAATTAAAGAATGTTCAAACTACAACAATCAAGGATGATGCTGAAGGAATGAAAGGATGAATCAAAGAATTAGAACAAGGAGCAGATGAAATTTGGAGATTCCACAAAAGTAGAATTTGGGTACCTAAGCAGGGAAACTTAAGACCTAAGATTTTAGAAGAAGCTCATAAATCTAGGTATACTATACACCCAGGAAACAATAAGATGTACCAAGATTTAAGAAAGAACTTTTGGTGGATAGGAATGAAAAAGGACATAGCCAGCTATGTTTCTAAATGTCTTACTTGTTCACAAGTTAAAGCAGAACAACAGAAACCTTCAGGTCTACTACAACAGTTAGAGATGCCAGTGTGGAAATGGGAACTTATAACAATGGATTTTGTTACTAAGTTACCCAAAACCAGAAAAGGTAATGATGCAATTTGGGTAATTGTGGATCGATTAACCAAATCAGCTCACTTTTTACCTATGAAAGAAACTTTTAGCATGGAAAGACTGGCTAAATTGTATGTAGATGAAGTTGTATCCTTACATGGAGTTCCACTCTCCATTGTTTCGGATAGAGATAGTCGATTCACTTCCCATTTCTGGAAAAGTTTCCAGCAAGCTATGGGAACTCGACTAAATTTGAGCACTGCATATCATCCCCAAACAGATGGGCAAAGTGAAAGAACGATCCAAACTCTAGAAGACATGCTCCGAGCATGTGTGATAGATTTTGGTGGAAACTGGGATGATCACTTACCATTGATTGAATTCTCCTATAACAATAGTTATCATTCAAGTATTGAAACTGCTCCATTTGAAGCACTATATGGACGTAAGTGCCGAACTCCAGTTTGTTGGGCAGAAATAGGAGAAAGTCAATTATCAGGTCCAGAAATTGTGCAAGAAACTACTGACAAAATAACTCAAATCAAAGAAAGACTGAAGACAGCCAGAGATCGCCAGAAGAGTTATGCAGACAATAGAAGCAAGCCGCTAGAATTCCAAGTGGGAGACAAGGTACTATTAAAAGTTTCTCCTTGGAAAGGAGTTGTTAGATTCGGTAAGAAAGGAAAGCTAAGTCCCAGATACGTAGGACCATTTCCAGTAATCCAACGTATAGGACCAGTAGCTTATCGTTTACAACTACCAGAAGAACTAGTTGGAGTACATGATGTATTTCATGTATCCAATCTCAAGAAATGTTTAGCAGATGAATCTCTGGTAGTACCTCTTCAAGACATAGAGGTAAATGAAAAGTTAAAATTTGTGGAGAAACCTATTCAGATAGAAGACAGAAAAGTGAAGTTTCTCAAGCACAAACGCCTAGTGCTAGTTAAAGTAAAGTGGGATTCAAAAAGGGGAGCTGAATACACTTGGGAACTGGAATCAGAAATGAAGCGAAAATATCCACATTTATTCCAGTAAATCTCGAGGACGAGATTTTTATTAAGGTAGGGAGAATGTAACAACTCTCACTAAAAAGTCCTAATTATTACTTTAATTGATCATTAGGAAACCTTAATTGAGACACCCAAGTAATTCCGCACAAAACCTAAAATTTTCAGAACAATAGGAATCAGGATTAGGGCCCCTAAAACTAAGGGGGGGGGGGGATAAACCCTAGTGGACGATTATCCTTAAATAATCGTTGTCACATAACTGAAATTCAAGTATGTCAAGTCACCTGAGCTAGTCCCAGTCGTGGCTACTCTATAGCCTACTTTGATTCCTTACGGACCGCAACACTATCAAGCTTACGGTCCGTAAGCAGTCATACGGACCTCAACATTGGTAAGCTTACGGTCCGTAAGCTAGTTAAATTTTGTGTATAAATAGAGGACTGTGGCACTCGAATTCTGAACAATCAACGTCGAAAGAATTCCATTAACACACTGAGATACGAACTGATATTCCAAAATTACACCCCCGGGTCTTGAAATTCTGCTGCAAAACAGGGTATTAGCACAATCGCTGCTACGATTCATTTTCCGACGATCAATATATCCAATGAATGTTTAAGTGCCGCCCACATTAGGGTTATACTTTATCGTTCGTCATTAATTTGACGGATCATCGTTAATTCGATGGATAAAGTATTGTACTTTGTCATTCGTTGTTAATTCGACGGATCATCGTTAATTCGATGGATGAAGTATTGCACTTTGTCGTTCATTGTGAGAATTTGATCTCGTGAGTTATCGTAATTGCTGGATTGATTACTAACCCAGTTTTGTGTGCATTGTTATTTAAATTAGGTTAACAAGGCTAAACTAGACTCTGTCCATATTAAATCAGCAATGTGAGTCATTCTCTCTTTTTATCAAATCTATTTACAAAAGTATGTTATTTTCAAAGTTATAATTACGGGGATTAAGTCTTTGTAATCACCAAGTTACAGCCGGTATGTGGGGTTTTGTATACATTACTTGATAATCGTCACCATTGGGGCAGCCAATTGGGGGATATGACTATAGTCACAGATTCGGTCGAGTGACAAATACCGTGGGTAGTTGGTTTGATAATAGAAACATTGTAATCCTTCTTAATACTGTAAATTATAACAAATGTGTCATTTTAGTAAATAGAATGATTCACTCAGTATTTCCCGCTGACAAAACCTTTTTCAAACATGTTTCAGGTGATCTGTTGTAATTCAGGAAAAGTGCTAGGGAGCATTTCAAGCTTAAGATTGTGGCTCATTATAAAAATAAAGAAATAAGTTTTGTAACATAACGATTTCATAGTAAAATCATACTATTGTAAATTATCGGGGTTTTATCCCGAATTGTGAAATAAAATAATCGGGGAAAATTTTAGCTTTAAACGATCCTGATGAAAAATTCCGCTGTTAAACTTAATCAATTAAATACCGCAGTATTTCTGTCCCGCGGCTCCTGAAACGGGTCAAACCGGGTCGGGGCCGTGACAGTATGATTATGAGGGAATGGAGAAAAGGGTGTTTGGTTGGTCAATGGAATGGAATCATCAATTCCAAAAAGCATTCCATTCCCTCAAAATCATTCCATCCACCCCCATGCTTTTTTTCCATTCCATCCCCTCTTGCACCATTCATCAACAACACCAAAACCCACCACCTTCGCCACAACACACCACCTTCACCAAAACCCAGATCTGTTTGGTATGGGGTAATGGAATGGACGAACGAATGGAATGAACGAGGTAATGGAATGGACGAGGGAATGCAATGGATCATTACCATTCCATGTCTTGTTTGGTTACCATGTGTGAATGGAATAAATTATTATTGTATATTGTTCGGTAATCAAGAAAAACGGAGTAATAAAATCAGCGGTGAGTGGTGGTGGTCGGTGGTAGTGATTGTGGGTGGGTGGTTATAGGTGGTGGTGGTGGGGTGTCGGCGGCGGCGATGGGTGCTGGTGGCGGCGGCGAGTGGCGGTGCGGCGGTGACGACGAGTGGTGGCGGCGGCAAGGTGGCCGTTGGTGGTGGGTGGCAGCAGAGGTAGCGGTGGACGGCGTCGGCAGTTGGTGGTGGTGGTGGTGGCGGCGTCGACGATGGTGGTGGGCGGCGGCAACGAGTGGCGTTGGCGGTTGGTCGTGGCGGTGCTGATAACGGTGGCGAGTGGGTGGCGGCGGCGAATGTGGCTGTCGGGGTGAGGTGGTGGCGGGTAGCGGCGATGGCGTCGGTGGTGGGTGGTGGTGGTGGTGGGTTGTGGCGAAGGTGGTGGGTTTTGGTGTTGTTGATGAATGGTGCAAGAGGGGATGGAATGGAAAAAAAACATGGGGGTGGAACGAATGATTTTGAAGGAATGGAATGCCTTTTGGAATGGGTGATTCCTTTCCATTGACCAACCAAACACCCTTTTCTTCATTCCCTCGTAATCATCCATTCCATTCCACCTCCCATTCTTTCATACCAAACACTACCGGCTTAAAGATGTCAACATTGTACTCCTTGCCAAATGAGATTTGAGGGATACAATGGAACGAAAAGTATTTGGAAAAGTGTTACAGTAGATTGTCATTTTAGTCTCTGATGTTTGTTCAAATTTGTCATTTTAGTCCAAATAGTTCTATTTTTCTCCTCTGAATCTCTAACTTTTTCCTTTTGTTGCCATTTTGATTACATTGCCTAACTCCTTCCAAAAACCCCATTTTTAACCAGGGGTATTTTGGAGATTTTAAATTTAAATCTTTTAAATTGCCATTTTGATCAATTTTTGAGGAATCTTCCCACACAGGCACCGGTTATGAAACTACGAGGTGTTTTCAAACATCTGCAAGTCACTGCCTTGAGGAATCTTCCTACACAACCTATTGTAACTCATGTTTAAGTACTGTAAACTTAATTTGATGTTTGTTGACATCGTTCGGTGTGTTTATTAAAATAGTTAATTTAGGTTGTTTTAAAATCTAGTTCAAGTTTTAATATTTATAAAAATACAATAAACTACTAACAAACTACGATTCATGTTGGGCAAGTATATCCATCGTTCACGTAATATAGTGATGGTAAGATACTGATATCGTCCAAGGAAGCAGGAGTTTTAGTATCGAGTCATCATTAACGTCTAACCAAGTCCAAAAGTTGGGTTTGTTTAAAAAAAGAAAAAGAAAAAGAAAAAGAAAAAGAAAAAGAAAAGAAAAGAAAATAAATGTCTGAAGAAGAAAACAAAAGGGTAAGAATCAATGATAGGGAAGGGGTGTTTAGAATCAACTTACCTCTTGATGCCTTATTAACTAGATCGGATCATGGGGTCGCAAGGGCTCGATTGTCAGACGAGGGACTATGTGTGAAAATACGTATTATTGTGCAGGATCTGAGTCGGAATCCTAACGCACCTGATCCTTCCGCTTTGAATCGGCAGGGAAATGCCAGTCGGCGTTGGGATATAGTATTAATTAATTAAATAGTCTAAGGGATATATATTACTCGTTTCCATTAGTCTGCTGGAGAGTCATCAATTCCCCTAAGGTAGTTACTTTTATATATATCAAGTCCTTTACACTTTGGTGTTATCTTCGCGCAAAGATAATAGCTTACCTAACCAGAAGTCCCATTGAAAACCTTTAACCTCCGCTAAGGGTATCAACATGTTTTGACTCTACATAGACATAGAAAACATGAACGACCCAAGTTAATGGTGTCACAAAATTGTTGGTAGATTTTAAGGATTAGGCGGAAACTCTAATGACCCAAGTTAATGGCGACACTATTATTTCCCTCACTTTCAATAAACTATATTAATTAATTAAAGTTATTAACATACACACCTTACTTATCCATAATCTTCCTTAGCTAGCTTGACATCAAGAGGGTAATTTTTTTCTCAAAAACCTCAAGAATCCAGCCAAGAATGGCCATGAAAGAAGATAAGATCAAACTTGAAAAGATTATATGAATCATTAGAAGCTTGATTACACTATTGATTCTTGAGTTTCTCCTAATGATTACAATGATTAAAAGAGTGTGTGTAGAAGATAAGTGTAGTGGAGAAGAGGGGAGATAATGAGCAATTACCTAGTTGAGAGGTATAGCTGAATCACAGACACAAATCTGAACCATCACAATAGTACGTTAGTAACCGTGTTATGATTTACTGATTAAAGTATACCAAAAAATGAGTTACGAGGAACTTTATATCTGTCACACAAACGTTAAAGAAATTTTTTAATCCTTGCTAAAGACATAGAATTGGTGACGAAATAAACTTTCATCGCTAAATATACTTTACTAATTTTATGTTCTATTTTCCATTGCTAATCGATGGTAGTGTTTGAAATAAAAGGACTTAGGTAAAATACCATAGAAAAGAACCAACAAAACACTATATACATCAATGAAGTGTTTATAATGGAACACTACTAGAAAATATGGCTTTTGACACCGCATATTTGGTAGCAAAACGGTAGCAATTGCCCTATTGCCACCAAATAGCCACCATTTTTATACTTTGCTACCAAATTTTTGCCACCACAAAAAAAGGTCTTTTCTTCCACTTCCAGTTCCTATGTTAATAGGGTTGGGACTTCTTCTTTTTCCGATGGCAACAAAAAGTCTTCGTCGTATGTGGGCTTTTCAGAGCGTTTTATTGTTAAGTATAGTCATGATTTTTTCTCTGAATCTGTCTATTCAGCAAATAAATAGCAGTTCTGTCTATCAATATGTATGGTTTTGAATTATAAATAATGATTTTTCTTTAGAATTCGGATACTTGATTGATCCACTTACTTCTATTATGTCAATATTAATCACTACTGTTGGAATTATGGTTCTGATTTATAGTGATAATTATATGTCTCATGATCACGGATATTTGAGATTTTTTGCTTATATGAGTTTTTTCAGTATTTCCATGTTAGGATTAGTTACTAGTTCAAATTTGATACAAATTTATATTTTTTGGGAATTGGTTGGAATGTGTTCGTATCTATTAATAGGATTTTGGTTCACACGACCTGTTGCAGCAAAGGCTTGTCAAAAAGAATTTGTAACTAATCGTGTTGGTGATTTTGGTTTATTATTAGGCATTTTAGGGTTTTATTGGATAACGGAGAGTTTCGAATTTCGTGATTTATTTCAAATATTCAATAACTTGATTTCTAATAATGAGGTCAATTCTGTATTTGTTACTTTGTGCGCTGTTCTATTATTTGCTGGTGCGATTGCTAAATCTGCACAATTTCCCTTTCATGTATGGTTACCTGATGCAATGGAAGGGCCGACCCCTATTTCAGCCCTTATACATGCTGCTACGATGGTAGCAGCGAGAATTTTTCTTGTAGCTCGACTTATGCCCCTTTCATAGTCATACCCCACATAATGAATTTTATCTCTTTTATAGGGATAATAACAATTTTTTTCGGAGCTAAAATTTTTGCCACCACGAAAAGGGTCAAAATTATTTATGACCGCTCCATGTTTGCTACTAGATGGCCTTGTTTGCTACCAAGTTGTGACAGTTTTTTTTGCCACCATTTTGGTACCATTTAGCCACCAATGTTGCCTCCATTTAGCCACCGTTTTCATTGAAAATTTGCTACCATTTAATGATATATTTGCTACCATTTCATTAAAAATTTTGAAACCATAGCGGTTTCTCTATTTCCAGATTTTCCATTTTCCATGCTTTTTTCATCATAAAACATTTCTATAATATTACAAATATATAAAATAATCAAATAAAATTACAAAATCCCAAAAATATATAAAATTATAAAACATTCTAATATAAATGCCAACTACAACATCAAATTACCGAAATTATCCTAATATGATAAACATCAAAACATTCAAAACCAAGTGTTTATTTGTGATATCCTATTGAGCATGACATCTTTGTCCACCTTATTTTTTTCTTTTTCAGCCAACAAGCCCGCAATACTCCATTTAACCATTCTTTTTCTTCATCCTTTTCCTTAACGAGCTCCTTGATAACCAAGTTCGACTTTTCAATCTACAAAACAAACAATGAACAAAATCAAGAAGTCAGAATCAAAGAAAACGTACAAATTCACAAAACCGGACGAAAGAAGTCAAGTATTGGTGAGAAATAAGGCGCCTATGGCCATCGTTGACCTATTTAATGGCGTGCTTCCTTTCCTACAATGTGATTGCTTCCGCATCGCATGAGCTAACAATTCACGCCCAATTATCTTATCCTACAAATGTAGAATTTAGAAGTTAACAACAATGTACAAAGTAATAGATACAAGCATTTAAAATTTTAGTTACTATCCTACTAATTATAACTCCTACTGATCTATATCTAAATATATGACTAGGGGTGAGATTTTTAACCCAAACCCGAACCCGATTACAAGGAACCCAAATCCAAATAACCCAAACCCAAATAATGCAATTATATCTAATGGAATAAAACCAGAAGACATACTGTTTGTCATCGTTGTGTTTGCTGATCACTTCCACATAGTCGGCAACAAGATATAAAGAATAAAATCCGACACCAAACTGTCCGATGAGGTTAAGATCGTTTCCTGCCTGCATTTTATCTATAAAAGCTGGAAACAAGAACAAAGAGCAAAACATATTATTAAAGAATTTGAGTAAAAAAAACTATTCTGTAAACTCTAGGATGCTGAGACGCGATACCTGAAGTTCCAGACTTGGCAAGCGTTCCTAAGTTGTTGATCAGATCCTCCATTGTCATACCCACACCTCTGTCACGAATCGAAAGTATTTTGTTTTCTTTGTCTAATTTAATCTGTATGTCATTTCAAAACCAAAAGTTGATTAGGTTTAGTAACTCAAGACAACGCTTAAAACAACGACACAGTATATACAAACCTTGATCTCAAGCTTGGTATCATCCTATGCAGTTAATGCGGAAAAATATCGGATATCGGTCCAGGACCGATATTTGAGATATCGGTTATCGTGGTGGGATATCGGTGAGATATCGGTTCAATGTTTTTTCTTGTTTATTTATAAATATGTGTGACATAATTGATAAATTAAACACACATTCTTTGATTCTAACATTAAGTGTGATAAACTGATAAATGATAATCAACATAGCTCACAAAATTAAACTAATAAATGATTTTAACACTAACATTATATGATAAACTAATAAATGATAAGCTAAATTAAACACAAATTCTGGGAGGGACGATTGTAGGCTATGGGATAGATTTAGATTGAGTGACTGGGAGGGACGACTGCTGCTGCTGATGCATGTGAAGGGTGCGAATATGGTTTGGTTAATGATATTTGGGCCAACAATAACGCAAAAGGGAATGGGCTTTGGGCTTTGGAGAGCAGGCTTTAAAGAAAAAGAATAAATATGGGCGAACATATATTATCGCCAAGACGACCGATATTACTTGGGGTGCAAACGAGCCGAGCGGCTCGCGAGCAACTCGAGATCGGCTCGAGAAGAAGCCCGAAACGAGCCGAGCCATATCGAGCCCGAGCCGAGCTTGAGCCTCAAAACAAAGCTCGTTTGTTTATCGAGCCCGAGCTCGAGCCTCACATGTGAAGCTTGTTAGGCTCATCGAGCCTTATCGAGCCTTAGTGTAAACGAGCCGAGTCGAGCCGAGCTTATTTAAACTTGTTTACAAGCCGACCTCGAACCTAAAAATAAGCTTATTTAGTAAACGAGCCCGAGCTCGAGCTTTACTTATCGAGCTTGCAAGCCTAAAACGTCTATTATTTATATTATTTTTATTTAATATACAAGCCGAGCTCGAGCTTGATAAAATATAAACGAGCCGAGCTCGAGCTTTGAAAACAAAGCTCGAATCGAGCCGAGCTCGAGCCCGAGCTCTCATAAAGTTAATCGAGCTCGAGCCTGGCCGAGCTCGAACTCGGCTTGGCTCGTTTGCACCCCTAGATATTACAAAGACAAAATATCGGCGATATATCGGTATATATCGCCGATATTATCGCTACCGATATTATAACCGAGATTTTGAACCGATATTATAACCGAGATTTTGAAAGGAATAGTAACTTACATCGGATCCACCAGTTCATCTGAATTAGACTCTGCATTCGCGTGTAACTCTTGACCTAGAGACCATAAACAAGAAATATTATCAAACCACATTCGCGTGTAACTTTATGTATTTATACTACCATTTCATGTGTTTATACCTCAATTCCATGTATTTCTAAGTAAAAATTATAGCCCAAGTTTGGTTTGGTTATTAATCGAACTGGACCAAAACCGACAAACTAACTGAATGGTTAATAAAATAGATTAACCGACCACTTCGGTTTTGGTTTTGGTTAAGGCTAATAATCAAACTGAACCGAACCGGGCACCTAGCTGGTCCGAGCACACCTCTTTGAACAGGAATTTCATTTTGTTCTTTCAAAATCTTATTTTGTAATTCATATAGTAATTCAGCCTCCAAGCTATATTAAAATCACAAATTCACACTAAAACATAAGGCATTTTCATATTTTTATATTATTTCTTACATTGTCAGCTCCATAAAAATATGAACATACAACGGATCCTCATACGCACCCTTAATCGTCCCAATATTCTTATGCCCCGCCAAATGGTGCATTATCTGATTCTCCCTTCTAACATCCTCCAAATCCTCTTTGGAGATCAACTTCCGTTTGGAGATCGACTTACACGCATAATCCACACCAGTCGCAATTTCATGTCCGTCTTCAAGTAAACCCTAAACAGAACATTTAGTATAAGTTTGGCACAAAAAGCCTTATGCACATCGTTAAAGATAACATATTCTTTTCTGTCTTAATTATTCCATTTCACCATTTATTCTTATGACCCACTCTTGATCATGAATCACACAAGATGTACAAGAACTATGCCACAGAATATAAATGGAACTAGAAACAAAAAGAACACATGTAGTTACGTGTTTCAGTTAATAAATGTTATCATTCTAGTCCATGGCCGCAATCTAGCAGCGGTCTTGGATCATCCTATATTTTAAACACTTATTTGCTTTAATTTTTTTAATTTATGCAAAAAAATCATCTTATATAACACATGAACCGCATATGTACTACATAGGTCATGGAGTGATGCAATACCTTGTAAACGGGTCCAAAACTGCCCTCTCCGAGTTTGTTGTTGAATGAAAAGTTGTTTGCAGCTGCAAGTAATGTAGACAAGTCAAATAGAGGTAGCTCTAGATCTTTATCACCGCTTCTATTTTCAGGATCATGTCCAAGCTTGTTTCTGGGAGTCACTGTGAAGGGGATAACCACAACTTCTTTTTAGAAGAACTAGTAACACCTGTACTTATAACTGGTTAGGTATGTTGGGTTAGGTTGGTTTACTGGACACACTTTTCCCAACCATCAAACTGTTTAAATGCCAATTTAGTTTGATGATTTATTAACTGAAAATACATTTGGGTAATCAAACTTCATACCTTGTTGCTGTTGCTTCTTCCTATTAAAATGATAAAATAAGCAAATAACACCAGTATGGCGAAAACCACAAATGCTACAGGGACAATAACCCGTACTCTTCTCCCTGCACCTGAGCTTTTACTGCTTTCTATTATGTCTATTAAAACATGATGTTAGTTTGACATTTAGACAGGTCATTATCAAATTAGTAATGGAAATAAAACTATTGTTTTTTTAATTTACCTAGCTGTGAAGACGACATTCGTGTATAAACAGTGTCCCCGGTATTTTCAGGAAACGTTCTGATATCGAACCATAGCAAGCAACCACTCCCAGTCACTGAGATATTCGTAGTTGGGTAAGCAGTACACAAACAATTTCTTTTACACATCTTCTCACACTCTTCACGGGTCATTGCCAGGTTATACCATGACCCCTGATTGTCTGGTAACTTCAGATTTTAGTATTTATTGAACCCCTCCCCAGGTTCACAATTCAAATGGACTGTATGTCGACACCCTTGTGACCAATCTCCAACCCTCCACTGATCAGGAAATTTGGGTTCAAACCCCTTCAAACATTCACAAGCCGGGGACTTGTAAATGTTGCATATTGATCAGAGTGATCGATTTCTGGGACCAGATAAAGGATCCATTCTTGTTTGCTATCAATCCATAACAAGCGCTCTATATCACCATTTGGTTGTAACACCATCCAACGGTCGCCACTTTTGGGAGCAATTAGGGATTTGGAGCGATTAGGGTTTTGGATCGGAGGATGATTCGATTAGTGATGGTGGAGTGGAGGATGATTCGATTAGTGATGATGGAGCGGAGGTGATGTTTCTAGAGATTTTGAGGAGAAAAGTTCAGAATTAGAACCCTAGATGTGATAAGTAGGGGTGTTCAGGATTCGTTTCGAATTCGAAAAATTCGAAATTCGTTTAAATTCGATTCGATTATCAAGAATTCGTTTCGATTATAAGAATTCGAATTCGAATTCGATTCAATTCGAGTCAAGTAAATCGAATATGAATCGAATACGAATTTATAATTTCAAATTCGATTCGATTCGAAATTCGAATAAAAATTATACATTTTTATTTATTATTTTTATATATAATAAATATATAACTTTTATTAAGCTATACTATAAATTCTTTTCTAAATTTTTTTCAAGTATTTAAATTATCCATTACCAAACCCATTACATGACCCATAAGTAAAACCTAATTAACAAATCTATCAATAGATTTCTAAACATAAAAATATTAACTTATAATGTGGAGTGATTATTCCCGGCTTCTCGTTTTGAATTTTAGACTTGTGGTACTTTATTTGAAACTTTTTAATGTGATATTGTGTTTTATGGCTGCTTTAAAATTTATATTTCATTTTTTTATAGTTTTTTACATGTTTTAAAGAATCTGAATTAAATCGAATTTATTCGAATTCGATTTGAATTCGAAATTTTAATCGAATACGAATCGAATACGAATTGGGTTTTTTATTCGAATACGAATTCGATTCGAATTCGATAGGTTTTAATCGAATTCGAATCGAATACGAATTCAAGGAAAAATAAAAATTATTCGAACAATTCGATTCGAATAATTCGAAAATTCGATATTCGATTCGAATAATTCGAAAATTCGATATCCGATTCGATGAACACCCCTAGTGATAAGTTAATTGATATCCCGCTTTCAGTTCAAAAAAAAAATTGATATCTCGCTTAAATTTTGGGGGAGCAGGTAAAAAACTTGATATTTCCGCTTAAATTTTTTTTACTTTATATTTTGACCATGTGATGGTGGCAAACTGAATGGCCGTCGAAAAATGGTGGCAACTTTCATAAAACTTTTTATATTTGCATATTTGACACCATTTTACTACGGTTTTCTTAATTTTTATTATTTTTTGGATATATTTGCTACCAATACGATTTTGGTTGAAAAAAGGTAGCAAATTTTGTGACCATTTTTTTCGGTGGCAAATTATTGGTGGCAATTGCCCAATTTTCTAGTAGTGGAAGTATATAATAATAACACCTTTTGGGTTCTTAAAAATGTGTGTCTTTCTAACTTCGTTCGATTTTGCATACCAAGTTTATGAATACGTTACATATAAAATATAGATATTGGACTTGCCAAAAAGGTCCATAAACGAAAGTTTACCAATTGGCCGACGTACTTAAGGTTTTGCATCGACCTACTTTAATATTATCTTGATTTACAAGCAGAACCTTCAGCTAAAACTTCAATTTTGGAGTGATTTTGTAGCCAAAATCCTAAAGTTACATACCAAATAAATCATAAATGGAACTAAAATTGCTTGAACTTTACTCATACGCTTTTTCCAAAGTAGACAACAAGACAACTTGATCACTTTTACTTATCTAACAAACCCAGGCATCCAGCAACAGCAATCACCATATTTACAACATTATAATGAGTCTGTCACATGGACTTGTGACCTTCGCAGGTGGTATTTGATAATTTCAACCGAATCCTTTAGCTAACAAAATAACATATAAATTAGGAACTATGCATATACGTACTTAATACCCATTACATGCAAACACATACACACGTACACCAACTTGTCTCTTGAGAAAGATTTTGATCAGGTTATCCACAACGCCTTACATGATTTCGAAGCTTTATAGAACATATATATATATATATAGGGAGAAGATCATGCGAGAACCACATCTTATTGCGAGAACCGCGAGAACCAATGTGAACATAACCAAAAATGCCTAAAAATAGCTAAAAATCACAAAAAAAAATTTTTTTTTGAATTTTTTAATATTTTAAAAAAAAAAATCGCTACTTTTCGAAGAAAAAAAAAAAAAAATTTTTTTTAAAATTTTTTTTTTTTGCTTCGAAAAGTAGCGATTTTAACATAAAAAATATTAAAAAATTCAAAAAAAAATTTTTAGATTTTTTTTAGGTTTTTTTTTGGGGTTTAGTTTTTAGCATTTTAGCTTGGGGGGGGGGGGGGGGGGTTTAGGTTTTTTTTTGGGGGGGGGGGGGGGGTGGGGGTTAGGTTTTTTTAGCTATTTTAGGTTGTGTTTACATTGGTTCTCGCGATTCTCACAATAAAGGTGGTTATATATATATATATATATATATATCTTTAGTCGTAATCTTTCAACTACAATAAGATTTTGATCAGGTTATCCACAACGCCTTACATGATTTCGAAGCTTTATATATATATATATCTTTAGTCGTAATCTTTCAACTACAATACTAATTATTACTATTCGTTGTGGTGAGTGAAATGTGAAAAAATTGCTTCTGCATCAGTGGCAGAGCTAGCCCATTAATTTAGGAGTATCCAGAAAAAAATACACTAAATCACGTCAAACCCAATCGGTCAACGCTGGTCAACGACGTCGATTTATGTCAAACAAGATATCAAAGGACAAAAATATTACCATGCAATCATAATTTTTTTTCTACATAAACTATAACACCAAACAAGATATCAAATGACAAGAAAACTCACAAATCACCTCAAACCCAATCGGTCAACACCGGTCAGCGGCGCCGATTTCAGTCAAACAGCAGGGACGATCAAATAGTTAACAGTAGGGACGATTCCAACAGGCTTCAGTAGCGACGATTAAATAGCACACTACAAGAAAAGACCATTATTAGCGGCGACACCTTTAGCGGCGACACGCCAGCTGTCGCCGCTATTGGTCGATCCGCGTCAAACCCAAGCCCCAGCCGTTGATCATTATTTTGATCTAATGGTTGGGGATTAAAGAAGCAATACCGGCGACAGATAATGATCAATAGCGGCGACACCCTTTCTCCGCTAAAGGTTGGTGTCCCACTTTAATCCCCAGCCACACAAATCTTATCCTGGTTAACCCTAGTTAGCATAATAGCGACGACAGATAACCTAATAGCGGCGACAGGCCGTCGCCGGTATTGATCTTTCCGTAAAAGTCCCGCACAGCGCCATTTTCTTCCCTCCTCCTTCATTTTCCCCCCAAATCTCTGCGAACCACCGCCGTAGAACCGCGTTTTTTTTGCCCAAATCGGTTAGTTTAACTTTTTTTTTTGTTAAATCTCTTCTCTATTTTGTTATTTACATGTTATAGGCTTTAATTTTTGCTCGTTTTTATGTATATTTGTGTTTATGGAAGAAAATTCGGATCACCACCATCTCTTCTCCGGTCACCACCTTCACTTCTCCGGCACCACCTCGTCTCAGCGGTCTTAGTCTACTTGAAACCTGAAAAAAACGGTTAGTTTTATATGTATTTTTTTTAAAGTTTAGAAATTGTATAATTTTTTGTTTAGGTATGTAAATATGTGTATGTAAGGATGAATGTTTGTATGTTAAATACATAATGTAGGTGTATTTGGAGAAAATGAGTATATGAAAGTCTATGTATTTGTGTATGTAGGTGTATGTAAGCATGTATGTGGGTATGTAAGTGTATGAATGAATGTATGTATGTAGGTGTATGTTAGTATGTTGGTGAAAAATGTGTATGTTAGTATGTATGTTTGTATAAAGTATGCAAATGTGTATGTAAGGATGAATGTTTGTATGTCAAATGTATAATGTAGGTGTATTCGGAGAAAATGAGTATATGAAAGTCTATGTATTTGTGTATGTAAGCATGTATGTGGGTATGTAAGTGTATGAATGAATGAATGTATGTATGTAGGTGTATGTTAGTATGTTGGTGAAAAATGTGTATGTTAGTATGTATGTTTGTATAAAGTATGCAAATGTGTATGTAAGGATGAATGTTTTTTTTAAATGTATAATGTAGGTGTATTTGGAGAAAATGAGTATATGAAAGTCTATGTATTTGTGTATGTAGGTGTATGTAAGCATGTATGTGGGTATGTAAGTGTATGAATGAATGTATGTATGTAGGTGTAAGTGTATAAATTTTATGGTTTTGATCAAAATGTGTGTTTGTTTATGTGTAGGTTTGAAAAAAATGTTAAAGTTTGATAATTTGTATATTTGTGTTTAGGTTTTAAAACATTTATATTTAAATTTGACAAATATATATTAGTTAGGAAATACCCTCTTTATATTAAAATCATCATTTAAAACATAACGAACATAGAAAATACCCGACAAAATTGAAATCATCATTTAAAACAAAAGGAGCTAAGAAAATACCAGCCCGAAATATAAACCATTATGAAGAACATTGCGAGCTTAAAAACGGTGCCTGATATTAAATTCATCATTTCAAACATAACGAGCTAAGAAAACACCCAATCGAAATTGAAATCATGATTTAAAACATAACGTTCCGTCCAAAATTTAAAACAATCATTAAGAACATAACTAGCTTAAAAAACTGTGCCCGTGTTTGAATTAATCATTTTAAACATAACGAGCTTAGAAATACCCGCCCGAAATTGATTTAGAAATTAATTTCGGGTTGTCCCCGTTTATCTTGGGACTGCTTTTTGAATATTTTATCTCATTTAGGATGTGAATGTGTATTATATGATTGTTTGTTTAAGAAGGATTCGGTTATCATTTTCTCTTTGCTCCTCGGGTATATATATCATTACATATATACTTGGGAGCTAAGAGGAAATGCTGCCGAATTTTTCTTAAACAGACAATCATGTAATACACATTCACATATGAGATAAACTGTTCAAAAAGTAGGTTTAGCAGCCTACCCTTGTCTTGTTAATCATAAATTAGATTTTCTTTCAGTTGCATAATGCCTATCGATAAAAGTTGGATTGATTCCCCACGTCATTCACCTCACTACAAGCAAGGACTCAAGTCATTTATCGAGATGTGTGAAAGAGTGATAAAAAACCACCATGAAGTTAGATGTCCGTGTACCCAATGTAAAAATTCCGGCTTAAAAACTATGGCAGAAATGAAATACCATTTGCGTATTAACAGTTTTTGGAAGGAATACACGAAGTGGACCTATCACGGGGACACGACTCCAATTGCAGAAGTAAACGATGTTGCGCCACAAGACGGTATGGTAAACGTTATTGAAGACATTAGGGGGGAGCGTATGGAAGAAGATACATACCTTAACCAAGAGAACTCGAATGGAGATAGTAGCGGTGTTGTTGATGATTTTGAAGACCTGGTAAAGGAAGTTGAAACATAATTATATCCTGGTTGTACCAAGTTTTCTTCTATCGACTTTTTAGCAAAGCTTTTGAATATAAAGGATACGTACCATTTGCAAAATGAAGCAGTAGATCGAATCCTCTCGTTGTTGCGAGAGTCAATGCCAGAAGGCAACAAGATTCCCCATTCGTATTATGTAGCTAAGAAGACATTTAAGAAGATTGGTTTGGCATATGAGATGATAGATGTGTGCACAAATGATTGTGCTCTCTTTTGAAAAGAAAACGAGTCCTTGCAAAATTGTCCCGTTTGTAATGAGATTCGATGGGTCGATAAAGACACAAAAGGCACGAAGGTGGCTCGTAAGGTGTTACGATACTTTCCTTTGACGCCTAGACTACGACGTTTGTATTGTTCAAGGCACACAGCGAAAGATATGATATGGCATAGTACCGGACGATCGGAAGATGGGACTATGCGTCATCCAGTTGATGGACCTGCATGGCAAAACTTTGATAAAAAGTACCCAAACTTCGCGATGGAGCCACGAAATGTTCGCTTAGGGCTTGCAGCTGACGGTTTTAATCCCTTTAACAACGGTAGTGGATCCTCAACTCATAGCACGTAGCCGGTTATACTCACCACATATAATCTGCCTCCCTGGCTATGCATGCGAGAGTCCACATTCATGTTGACCTTGTTGATTCCTGGCCCTAAATCACCGGGGAAAGACATGGACGTTTTCCTTAGAACGTTAGTGGATGAGCTTAAGAAATTGTGGCAGACAAGTGTACGTACTAAAGACGTAGCAACAAACACATACTTCACAATGAAGGCGGCGTTGTTGTGGACCATAAATGACTTTCCAGCCCGTAGTAGTCTATCAGGTTGGAGCGGACAAGGCTACATGGCATGCCCAACTTGTAACCAAGACATTCCTTCAATACGTGTAACTGGTAAATGTGCTTATGTTGGTCATCGCCGGTTCTTAGATGCCAACCATCCTTGTAGAACAAGTGTCGACTTTAACGGGAGACCCGAGACACGAGACCCTCCGAGACAGTTTAGCCCAGCTGACATAGAAGCTCAACTCGGTCGTTTAATTAATCGTCTACCAGGCAAGCATCCAGATTTTGGAGGTGGGAGGATAACCCGGTTAGATTTCGAGTTGAACTGGTCCAAAAGAAGCATATTTTTTAACCTTGAGTATTGGTCTTCTCTGCAGCTGAAACATAACTTAGATGTAATGCATATAGAGAAAAATGTGTGCGACATCTTGCTCGGTACTCTTCTAATGAATGATAAGAGCAAAGACACGCCAAATGCGCGGTCCGACTTGGAAAAACTAAACATTTGGCCGTCACAATGGCTGAAACAATCGGGTGGCAAGTTCTTAAGTCCCCACCCAAAGTACTCATTCAAGTCCGATGATCGAAAACTTTTTTGTCAGTTTATAAAAAAAGTTAAATTACCAGATGGGTTTGGATCTAATATCAGTAAGAGGGTGACAGATAACAATGCTAACATTACCGGGTTGAAATCTCATGACCGTCATATCCTCATGCAACGTTTGATACCGATTGGGGTTAGAGGGCTTTTGACTAAAGATACATCTACACCGATAGTAGACCTTTGTATGTTCTTTAAGCAACTTTGCTCTAGAACACTATCGGTGGATGATATGAAGAAAGCAAAGGATGACATTGTTACCATCTTATGCAAGTTAGAGATGATCTATCCACCTGCGTTTTTTGACATTATGGTTCATTTACTTTCGCATTTGATGAAGCGATTGCGGGAGGTCCAGTAGCTTTTAGATGGATGTATCCATTTGAAAGGTACATGAAAAAACTAAAGAACTATGTCAAAAACCCGGCAAGGCCTGAAGGTTGTATAGCTGAAGGTTATGTGTTTGAAGAAGCTCTAACATTTTGTTCAATGTACCTTAAAGATGTTCAGACTAAGTTCAATCGCCCAGATAGAAATGATGATGTCGTTGTTGAAAAAAGAAAGTTATGGGTGTTTGAGTCCAAATGTCGTCCTGTTGGCGCAACAAAGAACAAATATCTATCATTCATCGAAAAAAACAAGATGGAATGGTTTGTCCTTGAAAACTGCGCAGAAGTTAGGGAGTACATGAAGTAAGTGCTTCTATCTTTAACTTTTGATAATCTGTTAATTGATATTTTTCATTCCTTTCTTATATTTGTCATCAATGTAGTGAATTCAAACATACACATCCCCAAGATGATCTTAAAACCAAATTTCCGGGATGGTTTCTCCATAAGGTATAATACATATATAACACTCATTACTCTACACTTGCTAGGTAATACATATATAACAAACATTATTACTCTATATTTGTTAGGTCCATTCGATGAAAACACAAAATTCTCCAGAATTCCACCCGGAGTTGTATGCTCTTTCAATTTGTGCGAAAATGACTGCCTACACTTACACTGCTTGCATAGTCAACGGTGTTAGGTTTAAGACACTTGAACGTGATGCAAAATGCGCAACGCAAAGCTCTGGGGTGGAAGTGGTTGGAAAGAACGGTGTGAAATTTTATGGCCAATTAGAAGAAATTATTGAGTTGCGTTATACAAATGATTATTCCACTGTCCTATTTCGGTGCAAGTGGTTTGATACTCGAAGGGGTGTAAACCATGACAATAATATCACCAGTATAAGCACTGAACGTGAATGGGACAAAGACGATCAACTCATATTTGCTTCGCAAGCCAAACAAGTGTTCTTCATCCAAGAAACGTCTCGAAACCAAAAAAATAAACATAGGTGGGTAGTCGAAAATGTTAATCATCGAAAAATTTGGGATCGGCCATTAAGTGATGATGACCGCGTCAATAAGGTTCAAAATGTTGACAAAGGCTTAGAAGATAATGACGTTGTCGACAACAACTCTTCATCTGACTGTCCACTTGTCATTGACTTGACCCAATACTTTCAAATTGGATATTCTCATGTTACTGTGGGTGAGCCTTCAATTGAAGTTGATCCCCCAACGGCTACCGTCGATGAAGTGTTTGAGGTCGAGACTGATTGTGATGAGGTCGAGGCTGATTGTGATGCGGATGATCCCGATTATGTGGAGTTTGACTAAAAGAAAAGTTATTGTAATTTATATTGATTTGTAATTGATAAACACTTGTTTGAAATATTTATTTGAATTTGAGTTACACTTGTTGTACTTTCCCTTAATTTCTATTAGATACACATGTTGTAACATTTGTAACTCTATAGGGATTATGTTTTCGGTATTGCTTATATTCGCTTATTTGATGGCGGATGTGGCCCCCTGGGGACATGGGGGTGACGGCGCTGGTGATCCACCGCCTCCTCCTGGTGGATTTCGTGGCACGCACGAGACTGACGGTAAGTCTTTTACTAAATTATTTTGTAGTCCTTATATTTTATATATTATAAATGTTGTTACTAATTATTTTTGTTTTAATTGCAGCGGTTCCCCCGAAGAGGGTTAGGGGGAAAGCCAAAAACGAGAAACTACGGCGTCTGGTAAAAGCGGGGGGGCCTGTATCGCTTACGTTTGACAGACAGGTCACGTATACCCCTGTTGGTAAATCAAGAGATCTGTTTTCACGGGAGGCCGGCCTGTATATGTGGCGGACCATCCCGTTCGATAAAATTGGATAGGATAACGTTGAACAACATTACAAGGATGCCCTCATGAACCACTTACGGGTAAATAAGTTATATGCATAAAATTTTATCAAATATTTAAGCACATGAAAATCTAATTTATATATGATATTTTAACTTTTTTTATTTAATTTGTAGGAAAATTTCAATTTTGATGAAATGGAACGTGATTTTGAGGCCAAAAACTTGACGGGTGGAATTAGGGCTGTGCTTATGAAGCGGTACTCTGACCGTAAGTACGAAGCTAAAAAATTATTTAAGAGCGAGGGAGGTTACAATGATATTGCGAGGGCAAGGGCATACCATCCCGCGGATATGCCCTATGATAACTGGTTGAGAACCATCGAAGGTTTCCGGGACGCAAAATATATTAAAAGAAGCAAGGCCAACACACTAGTACGCGAGAAACAACAATTCCCATACCGTGGGGGGACATCGTCGTACGGTAGCACCGCCTATAAAAATGTAATGTTTTATGTATGTGTGTGTGCGT